>JASGCC010000371.1:0-136111 GCA_030067915.1 Hydractinia echinata | reverse complement strand
GAGGTTGTAGAATCTTCTCTCGTTGTATATGCATTTTTATACAAAAGTAAACACACTTTTCGCAATTCTCACAAAACGAAATAACCTGATTTGCTAAACAATTTCCTACCTGTCTTTATTGCACACAAACGCAAAGAACAAGTTGAACGCGACTCTCCTTGCTCAGAACAGAATAAAAAGAACATTTTCTGTTCATGTGACGTAAAAATTTTAAGTATGCATGTTCAGAAATTTTTCTGTTTCTTTCCGTTCCAGCTATATATCCCTTTCAGTACTTATACTCATACTTGTATTCAGATTAAGGAGGTATTTAAACAAGAGTAGAACTTTTTAACTTGCAAAAAATTAGTTCTCGTAAAAATTTAAGAGTATTTCAAAAATTAGTTCTTGCAAAAAAATAATTCTCCAAATATCCCTTAATGGTTCTGCTGTTTTACATAACAGGATGTCAGAATGTCTAAGGCAAGCTTTTATGATATCTGAAGCTGTCTACATATATCCTTCTTCTTATTTCCTTGTTGATTTTTACATGTTTCGAAACGCACACAAATAAAAACTTTTTTCATAACTGTGATTTAAAACCTAACAATGAACTATCTAAGTTTTCAGGAAGTACCTAGCTAGCTAAACTATATTAAAGTATTATGTAACCTGCTAATAAAACAGTACATTCTTTTTTTAAAAATTTTTTGCAGTTACCAAGATAATTTTTCCTGTATATTTTAGTCGTGAGACAATAATTTTCTGTTGCTGGAACATGAAATTCTGCTCGCTAAAGTCCGCCATTGTTAGTCGCATAAATTAACGCATGACGCGTTCGCATAATCTGGCCATATATTGGACAAAAATCACTCAACGATACCAGGGTATTTTTGTCGTCTTCTTTCATATCAAGACAAAGACAAAAAACCCTGGGGACGAGGGTGACATCATAATTTAATTAGTTATATTTCAACTTTTTTAAATCAACTGGAGCGTCGAGCCGTTGGTGTGATGCATTTCATCAGAGACCTAAGCTGCCATGACTCAAGAATCGCTGTCGTTCATGACTGGTTCGGACCACAGCGGTTCTGCCGTTGCATCAAATTCGATACTCGACATTTTTTTTTTTTATATTGAATTTATAAATACTATATATAACTAACTAGTGCAGTGTAAAACACGTGGGTAGGCGACCGCCAGCGGGCTGTACACGAAATTCTGAATGTATGCATTTATCATATGCGAGGTTTTTTGAGTGCGAAATATTCAAACCCCCGAAAATCGCGAAAGTTTTTTCCGCGAAACTGCGTAAGAATTGTCTACCTGACAAGTTTCAATTCCGCGGTTACAAATTTTCGCGAATACATTTCGCGGGTTCGGCAAAAATGTTTTTTTCTTTACTAGCGTTCCATCGCACCGCTTGGTGCGATGGAACGCTAAGTTGATGGAGATAATGCTTTTTTTTATGGAGTTAAATAACTCCGTCATTCTTCGCCACTTATTTCAAAAATGGTAGCCGTTTGCAGCGAGGCGAGATTACAGTCCTTTCACCGCTGGTGTGACCACCTTCAGACGGTCGATAATAATATCCAAATTTTTAATTTTTTTTCACAGTAAACTTGAGCTGTTAGATATGTTGACTTTTTCCGAGGGAAAGTCATACGCTAACGTCGATTTTTAGATTAGCCCTCTTTCCTAGCTGTATACATTAAAATCCAAGCCATTATTTCTCAAAAATATGCTCCTATGAAGCGTACGGATGACAAATCAGTTCAAAATGCTTTCGTTTATCCAAAAAATGTTTCACAGTGTAAAATATTCAAAATGATTTACCCCTTTCCACCCAACTTGTCCCAGGGTCCTTTCACAACTACGATATTCTGACGGGACGGCTCCGGAATAGAGCCGTCCCGTCAGATTATCATAGGCGTAAAAGGGCCCTAGGGACGAGGTTGCCTCCCACTTTAACGTAGGATAGAAGTTTAGTGAGCACTTTTCGATTTGTGTGTCATTAAGGTATTTGAGCCGGGATGCAAGAGAGGGCAGGCTACCGTCATTCCTCTAATATAATGCGTCCTTAAATTAGTGCAATGGCCTTTCGAATTCCCTTAAAATATTTCCTATAATTTTTAGTGCGACACTCTTTTCACTAATTTTTGTTTTACCTCTAATTTAATGCGACCAAGGTCGGATTTTCCTCTAATTAAGATGGCGAACCAGATCACTTAGGGGACATGTTTCGTTATTTTCTTATCTTTTTCTTTTTAATGTTCTATAATGAAAGATAAAATAGCCTTGTTTACAAACTTAATTCTAAAAAAGGATCCTCGTCATCATCATCGTCCATGTGCTTGTTCGCGTTTACCATACATTTTTCATAAAATGCTGTAAGAGAAGTATAAAGTACAACGAAAAACGAAAATCGACGAAAGAAAAGAGTGATAAGAAGAAATAAAATAATAAAAAAAAAAATCAAATTTTCCTCTTATTTTTAGTGCGAAATTAAATTTCCGAAAACAGGATAATTTATTTTCTCTAATAATTAGTCAACCTCGAACCCAGGGCCTGTAGCGTTTTTTTTATATGAGGATGAAACGCGTACGCGTTTCATCTTCATATCTTCATAGTTGATAATTAGTGCGACCCTCCAGAGTAACCAGTTTACGTCTGTCTCAAATAAACGCCTCCTAAAATTCTCGAAAATTAAATAAAAGGCCATGGTTGTTTAGAGCATTTCCGGTAATTTTTAGAGCATACTTCTTAGAGTTAATATTTGGTGACAGTTTGGTATAATGTCACGCCTGTTTTCATGATGATTCATGATTAACAGGTGGTCAACGAAAAAATCGGACAGTTTTTCCCAAATATGCTATATTGGCCGTTTTAGTCTTACTTTAGCTTTTTTTATGTGTTTATCAAGCAATTTTCTTTTTCTAAAGCTTCCGCTGTTTTAGCTTTTTTTGAAATATGTGACACGTCATGGTGGATTCAGTGACGTAATTTTTATTGTCTTAATTGTTCTCCAAAGTGCTTAACAAATTTGTGATGTCTTCTTCGTCTTTTTAGGACTTCCCAAAAATCCCGGCCTGATCAGGGTGAGCTACTAATTCGGACGGAATAGGGCGTAAACAGTTTTTGTTCTTGATTTACGGTGCAATTTTTTACATCTTGCGATATATACTTCCAATAAAACAATGAAATCTGAATTTAGGCTACTGAAGTGTTCTTATATTTTGTTTAACTTGTTTTTCGGACATTCTTGTTGTCTCATAGTTCTTATATAAAGATTCCAATAAAAACAAGAAAACCTGTCGGTTTGAACACACAATCCAATATTTTCTCGGCTAGGCGGACCTCCACGAAAGGGTCGAGCACCGCGATGTAAATTGCTAGCAGTCTGGGTTTCTATGGCTAATAGATTAACCAAAATATGGTCATGAAATTCTGTAGATGCAAGAAAAAGACTTGTACAGGAATATGAAATAGACTTCATAAGTTAAACAATTATTAATACACAATAATAAATACAACCTTTTTTTCATTTGAAACTATGTTATATTAGAAATAAACAAGAAAACCTGTCGGTTTGAACACACAATCCAATCCTAATAAATCAATTAGAACATGGTTAAAATCTGCCTATGCAAGAAAGTGGGACGGCTTAAACACTCACAACTGCCAGAAGGCTATTCTGACCTTCTGTCAGTTGAAACAAGAAGGTTTTCAACTATCTAGCTTTGTTGGAAATGTTCTATTATAAGGGGTAGCAGCAGTACTTGCATATAGAGGGTGATGTCGATTAAAAAAACACTGTACATAAAGAACTTTTACTATAAAAAAAATATCAGTAATATTTTTATTTATTTTCTTTTAATAAATTGTTTTCAAAAACCATGAATAACAAAAGAATACACAATTAACTATATATATAAGTATATATATAATAAAAACAAAGATACAACACTGGGTATGCGAAAAATTGATTCCTGTAAAACCCAATAGACAAGTCCTGTTTGTACCCTCAGCACATCATATTACTGCAATTTTAAGTAACAAATTTGCAAATGAGAAAAAAATATCACTTAATGAAAGACAAGGAATTTCTAAAAAGTAGCAGCTTTGGATGTGATTCTCAAAAATCTTTACAAACATATCTGAATAGAAGTAATGTCAGAAAAAAAAGTACAGGTACTTCGGACTTCAATCCTTAAAAATTGTGTTATTTAATACAACGATAAACGTTAAAACTGAGAAAATGGAGCTGACAGCTATTCTCATAAATCTCTATAACAATATTATGTAAATAATTAATATATATATATACGTAAAATATATTAGGCAACCACATTTGTTTTCTTTCATATATTTATTGCATTTTTTGAAAGTGAAAAAAATATATGTCCTCTACCATCCTTTTATTACTCCAGCGATAATCTGGTGACTCATCTCGCCACATAACTTCATGGTTTTTAACAAGGGTGCCGATAAGCCGCAAACGCATGCACTTTCCCGAACTCACCCGGAGCATTCCCGAAATGCAACACCTTGTAACATAAACATGGCGGACAACAGTTGAAAGCATGCGCTTGAAGAGAAAGGAGTTAATAAAGTTATGTATAAGTTATTTATCAAGTAAATCTATTAAAAACCATCAAAAACAGTTCTTTTAAGCACTTCGCTACCACATAGTTAGTTCATTTTAACTTTTATACTTTTTTAAATAATTTGTGGTGAATCATTGAGTGTTTTTGTGGTGAATCTTCTGAATTTTTTTCAAAACGCCGAACTCGCCAGAAAACGCCCGCACTTTTTACGGTGTATGCGGCTTATCGGCACCCTCGTGGTTTTTATTCCATAAAATAACTTTGCAAAAATGCAGGTAAACAAAGTGGAAATTTTTCCCGGTTGAACAAAATATGAATTAGCTAAATTGTCCTAATTTGTGATTTACGTCTTAGCTCCTTTGCAGCTTATTTCTCTTCGATTTGAAAAATCTCAACAACATAACAAATGCAAAATTCTGGACTTCATTGGCGATAAATTTGTGATGTAACCAATGATGTTGTTGTCTATAATAAAGTGAAACCTTGTGTTTACAATTAATATTGATTGATGTCATGTCAAGACTTTTGGGGTGAGAATCATCTGAAATGACAAATTTCAAGATGATCGTATCATCATAATGGAGATACAAAATCATTAAAAACTTTAGAAATAGAATAAAATGGAATAAAAAATAGAATCAAAGTCTGCAGAAGAATGAATTTCCAAAATGCACCTAATTTAGCTAGTAGCTAGCTATAAGTTCCTTATAATTGATGCAATCAATATGTTTTAAGCTCCAAGATATTAAATCAATGTAAAAACCATAGTTGAAAGACTAAGATAAGGACTAAATACATACATTAAAATCCACGACAAGTAACCAGTAACCATCCAACACCCAACACATGTGGGATAAGACTCATAATGGCAGAAAAAATCAGTCAAACTTTTGTACGGAAAAGCGAAATATGCGCCTTTTGCACAAAAATGAATAAACGGCGGCCATTAAACAACTTTTCGTTCCTGAAGTTTCGTTTCCCAAACACTAGCCACCTAAGGTGTGAGTCGGTAACTTGTACAGGAATATGAAATACGTTTATCTTAAGCTAGACTTAACTACACTATAATAAATACAACATCATGAGCACTAGATCTTAAGACATTCTTTTAAAAATCAATGTCAACCCGCTTTATAAATAAAAATTTTACCGCCTCGGTTAGTTTCTCATGTAATCTCGCACATGAATTGGCTCCGCGTAAAATATTCACCAATGTGTTCATTTTTTATTCCGAGACGAAGAAAAGGCTAAAAACCAAACACACATTCCTGCGGATTGTGTGAATGAGCAGCAAAAACTTCTATTCATTCCATGCATTCTTGCATTAAGCATTATGACCTAAATTTTAGAAATTTGTGTGGTGAAAAGGTACATATTGTAAAATAATCAAACCTTATATAAAACGACAGAAGTTAATTTCTAAATTTATAATTGTAAAGGTTACACCATTTCAACATTACTGTATAAGAACTACTCAAGTCAAGTATTATTTTAATGGATTTATAGGTATATAAGAAAATATAAACAACAGATCACCCAGATTAAAGAAATCTAGTTAAGTCATATTGGCGAAACTAGTGTACAATTTTCGGTTGAGAGAAAACATGGACGTTTCACGGTCAAACTCTTACAAAAGAAGCTTTGATTAAACAAGAAGGTAAAGCTTCGATTAAGAGCCCCCCTCAAACAAGCGCCCCCTCGAATAAGCGCCCACCCTAGACCTGAAATTATTGAATAAGCTCCCCCCTCGAATAAGCGCCCACCCTTCGAATAAGCACCCACCCCTCGATCTTCAGAAACGGGCGCTTATTCGAATTTTCGACAAAAATGAACTGGAAGGGTCGATTAGGGATTAAAAGACACTTGTTTTAGTTTTCTTTATTATCTATTTCTTCTTGAATTTCAATTTCCTTTTCCTTTTCATCATGATCATAGAGCAAGGAAATATTTTTAAAATAGCTTCGTGGATTGTTATATCAATGTTTTTTTGTTTCTCCTCGAGTTATTCCATCAAAACTTGCGCAAACTTGATGTCGTTGGTCATTGCTGTGTATTTGGCCGGAACCACTGAGCCAATCTCCCTTTTCCGTTTCCCAACCACCTCTGCTTTCAAGTCATTTTTTTCTCATTATCGGTTGTAAGAAAAAATGTCAAGAGCCGCGATAATTCTATAGGGACGTGCCCCACCAAAACATGTTCACTTTCTACAAGTTTATAAACGCCCAAAGCATGTTTATCATATGTCCGTGCTTCTTCTCTTGGACCTAGACGAGAAGTTGTTCAGTGGATCTTGAAGTCATGGGAAAAGCTTTCAAAAGAAATGATCCGAGATTCGTTCGTTTCTTGCGCGGTTACTTGCAACACCGATGGCAGCGAAGATGATAAAATCACTTGCTTTAAAGAAGGAAAACCATGTAATGATGGACGCAAAATGGTGAAGGAACAGTTTGAATACATCAATTCAGAGGAGACAAACCCGTTCGAAGTCAACGAAAATGATATTGCAGATGCTTGTCCCGATTTATTACTCATTAATGATGACAAGGAGGATGACGAGGATGTAGATTTAGAAATAGATATTCTTTAAAAGAAAAAGAAAAGTCTTTCAACTATTGATATTTGGTTTTTATGTTTTACCAAATCCTCTTTTTTTGTAATAAGCGCACCCCCCCCCCCCCCTCGAATAAGCGCCCACCCTAGAGGCTCAAAAAATTTATAAGCGCCCGGGCGCTTAATCGAAGCTTTACGGTATCTGAATTAAAGTAAAGCTAAACTAGCAAAAACTCACCTAAAACTACACAATATGACAGGTTTGAAGTTAGAAAACAAAGAATCTGTGAAAAATTCAGCCCCTACTTATAAAGAGGTGACCGGGTGAACAGCGTGTTTTCCCTCAAATCATATTGGCTACCCAACCTCGTTCCCAGGGCAACTTTTCGCTTTTTTGATATCCGAGACGGCGCGAAGAAATGACCCTGGGCCAGGCTGGTTAAAATCAGCACGATTCGTGATGCTGATTTTTAATTTATTCAAAATTTGGTCATTTTGTTAAGAATTGCATGCGGACCGCCGAGAACACTGTAGTATTGCTATAATTTATGCAAAACAATCTTGGATGATCGAAATCATGGATATAGTTTTATTTTTAATCAGAAACAAGTTAGCTAAAGTGTTTTGAGTTTTTGTTTCGAGAAAATATGATTGCAGTGTTGCCTTCGCTTTTTTTTGGCTACATACAAATTTTAAATATATATTTATTTTAAAGTTTTCAGCCATCTATAGCTAGCTAGCTAGCAAAGGCCCAATACGTACTTTTGTAGCTACAAAGGTTGTGCAAACATGTGCAAACCAAGGTAGTTATGATTTTTAGCTATCTTTATTTTATATTATAGTTAAAAGTGAAAGTACTTTTAGCTAGCTATAGGTAGCTACCTAGCCACAGAATTATCAGAGGGTTTTGTGATTAGAATTACACTGAAGATGCCTAGCTATAGCTAGTTAAGTTTTTAGTATTTTTTTAGGAACATGCAGTCTTTCTAATTCCATTTTTGTCTTTTGGGCGACTTATTGCTGACGTAAACCTCTATAAACCTAAGTTGAGGCTTTATCACGCCGGCATTATGGTGGCGTAGTGTAGCTATATATTATATTATTGTAGTATTGAGTCATCAAACGTCATCAAACGTAACCATGTGTCAGATACAGATCAGATATATACGTTTAGACGTATATAATAACTGGCTCCTTTTGTCTGTTATTGTTGTAACATGCATATACACCTAAATAAAATCGTATTGTCAAAAAATTTTTACCTAACTTGTTATTGTTAGGTCTTTAAAAAATTGTCTTTAAAAAAATTTTATCGCCCTGCTTTAAATGCCTAAATTCTGAAATTCGGAAAGTATAGCTATTACAGAATCATTTTTTATGCTAATCCCATTAGACCAGCCTAAAAGCATCTCCTAACAAGTTTTAACTCAATATCTTTCTTTTTCATCTTTCTTTTTCATCATATTGCACTTTTGGTTTTTCACGAAACGGGTCCCTGGAAACTCATTTACAACTAAATGGCCACTATGGTCAAACCAATTGACTTTTTTCAATAATTTTATGTTTGTTGCTTTACTAAGAGATTAAAAGTCATAAAATATAGGATGTTACATTTTATGCAGTCAGAGAAAATTGTTATTTAATCTGTAATCTATTGTTATTTAAAATCTGTAACCGATTGTTATTTAATCTGTAACCGATTAATTAAGACAATACAGACTAATTAGAAGGTACGTACAGATTAATTAAGCGTATAACTATTTGGTTAATTAAATGGTATGAACTTCTTAATCCAGTTTTTTAACCTTTTTAACCAAATCAACAGCATATGATTTTATTTTTTTGTTTATGTGTTCTGCCTCCTTTAGAAAGAATATTAGCTAGAGTGTAAAAGAAGGTCTGTTAGGGAGAAATAGGATTAGTTATGTATACCTGTATATACCTTGTGTTGTATTTGAGCTAGCTAGATAGCTGCTAAACATGTCTTCAAGCAAACCTACATTGTGTTTTTTACTACACCCTGTGCACAAAAGCTAGCTTTCTAGCTCTAGTCTATCTAGTAGCTACCTCCTCAACTGCACTGCAAAAAAACAGAAGCTTACTCTAACAGTCTCTAAAAGTACAACTAAAAGCTATTTAATTTTGTTTGCACGTTAAGCTATACTAACAATGCCAAATATTTTATTTTTCACAAAAATAAATTCAGTCCAGCAGAACATTCCAGCGCCCCCATTCGCACATAAACTTAGACGCCATTATTGTTTTTCTGTTATTATTCAATTTTTTACGCATAAATTAATTTATCTTCATAATTAACGGAAACTTGAGAAACCAATCAGATAGCAGAACTGACCAGTGTGGCCCAGGGTCATTTCTTCTCGCCGTCCGACATTGTCAGAAAGAGAAAAATGGGCCTGGGGACGAGGTTGATTGGCTACCCTAAAAAATATGGACTTGTAATTGGTTTAAAAGTATCACATGACATTTTCCGACCCGGAGAATGCCCGAGCAAGCGCAAAAAAGCAGATGTAAACCAAAACTTATTTATAGCTATATACAATGTAAAAATATAGCTAATATATACACATGTATGGTTTCAATACTTCAAAATTTAGCTAAATATTAATCAGCAGGATTATCTGGTGTTATTTCAACTTCAAATCATATTTCCAAATTTATCAAGAGATAATCAATACAAGCTGCAACATATTTCTTCTTGTATATATATAAACAAACGACCCACTGAAGTAGTACGTAATGTTTTTTTGTAAAAATCCAGTGAAATGCACATCATGCATGAATATCAAAGGGATGCCGGAACAATAGCAATTTGAATAGAATTTTAATGCGCACTAAGATGAGTTCAATCTCCGTCTCTATTTCTACCTCTATGATTAAAACAAGGTTTTGTAAACATTCTTGGTACAGGGAATGTAATACACTTTATTCAATATATAACAGATTTAATTGTGGCAACCAAAAAACACAAACTTGACTAGAAGCTATAAAGCAGTTAGCTAGCTAATAAACTCTTAGGAAAAAATATTGGAGTCCTGATGTTTGCCATGCAACGACAGCAACAAGAATATCGATGGAGGATCTGGGACTTTATTGTAATGTTGCCCACACACACCTATGTGATATGCAGTAAGGAAACTGCTAAATAACAGGTGCTGCTAAATAGGCGATTCTCTAATTTAAGAGTAAGACAAAGCAATATTTAGGCTATATATAACATTTTTTTAAGATCCCAGTTCATCCCCATATGATACGCAAGCACTAAATCTATCATTTTACCTTCCTAAATATAAGGCTAGGCTCTGTAGTAGCTATGTACACAATTTAGAAAAGGCATGGGAGAGATTGGTTCTTTTTCATTTATTTAAGCGATTTTCAAATTAGGATTCCATGATTTTGAATTTGTTAGCTTAATTAGGCATTCGTCATCCAAATTAGGCTAGATTATTCTGCTAATTAGGACGAGTACGTCTAAATAGCAGTGTTCCATGATATCAGTGGGTTCAACCAACCAGACGCTCTGCATGTGTTCTGTGTTTGCAGGTCAAGTACTGATTGTTTTTTTTTGCATTAACTTTTACATTATAGCCAGCTATAGCTGGTTAACTCAGAAAGTCACCAACATCTAGCTAGCTGCTAGCCTATCTATTCTATAGCTAGCTTTACAGCAGAGACCAGCAGAGCTAAGTAGGCTAGTGGATATAGTTCACAAACACTAGCTAGCTAGGCTAGCTCGCTACTAATAAAAAAAATACAAAAACATTTCACTCTTTTAACAAAATATATGTCAACAATATTTATTTGCTAACTAGCAACCTCGTCCCCAGGCCCATTCACACTGGTCAGTTCTGCTATCTGATTGGTTTCTCAAGTTTCCGTTAATTATGAAGATAAATTAATTTATGCGTAAAAAATTGAATAATAACAGAATATGTTCTGCTGGACTGAATTTATTTTTGTGAAAAATAAATTATTTGGCATTGTTAGTATAGCTTAACGTGCAAAAATTAAATAGCTTTTAGTTGTACTTTTAGAGACTGTTAAAGTAAGCTTCTGTTTTTTTTTGCAGTGCAGTTGAGGAGGTAGCTACTAGACTAGAGCTAAAAGCTAGCTATGCAAGCTTTTGTGCACAGGGTGTAGTAAAAAACACAATGTAGGTTTGCTTGAAGACATGTTTAGCAGCTATCTAGCTAGCTCAAATACAACACAAGGTATATACAGGTATACATAACTAATCCTATTTCTCCCGGAACGGACCTTCTTTTACATACACTCTAGCTAATATTCTTTCTAAAGGAGGCAGAACACATAAACAAAACAATAAAATCATATGCTGTTGATTTGGTTGAAAAAGGTTAAAAAACTGGATTAAGAAGTTGATTAACCAAATAGTTATACGTTTAATTAATCTGTACGTACCTTCTAATTAGTCTGTATTGTCTTAATTAATCGGTTACAGATTAAATAACAATCGGTTACAGATTAAATAACAATCGATTACAGATTAAATAACAATTTTCTCTGACTGCATGAAATGTAACATCCTATGTTTTATGACTTTTAATCTCTTAGTGAGAGATACCAGCAGGACAAGAAATAACACGTGTGTCTCGTAATATAGTTAAATACAAAGAGGCTATGTACACTTCACTCCGTGCCTTACATATACAAATATATAACAGTCTGTATATATGCAGTCTCCGACACTACACTTAGTAAAACAACAAACATGAAATTATTGAAAAAAGTCAATTGGTTTGACCGTAGTGGCCATTTAGTTGTAAATGAGTTTCCAGGGACCCGTTTCGTGAAAAACCAAAAGTGCAATATGATGAAAAAGACAGATGAAAAAGAAAGATATTGAGTTAAAACTTGTTAGGAGATGCTTTTAGGCTAGTCTGATGGGATTAGCATAAAAAATGATTCTGTAATAGCTATACTTTCCGAATTTCAGAATTTAGGCATTTAAAGCAGGGCAATAAGATTTTTTTTAAAGACAATTATAAATTTTAAACCTAACAATAACAAGTTAGCTTTTTTGACAATACGATTTTATTTAGGTGTATATGCACGTTACAACAATAACAGACAAAAGGAGCCAGTTATTATATACGTCTAAACGTATATATCTGATCTGTATCTGACACATGGTTACGTTGATGACGTTTGATGACTCAATACTAGTATAATATATAGCTACACGCCACCAAAATGCCAGCGTGATAAAGCCTCAACTTAGAGGTTCACGTCAGCAATAAGTCGCCCGCAAGACAAAAATGGAATTAGAAAGACTGCATGTTCCTAAAAAAATACTAAAACTTAACTAGCTAGCTATAGCTAGGCATCTTCAGTAATTCTAATCACAAAACCCTCTGATAATTCTGTGGCTTGGTAGCTAGCTATGGCTAGCTAAAAGTACTTTCACTTTTAACTATAATATAAAATAAAGATAGCTAAAAATCATAACTACCTTGGTTTGCACATGTTTGCACAACCTTTGTAGCTACAAAAGTACGTATTGGGCCTTTGCTAGCTAGCTAGCTCTAGATGGCTGAAAACTTTAAAATAAATATATATTTAAAATTTGTATGTAGCCAAAAATAAGCGAAGGCAACACTGCAATCATATTTTCTCGAAGCAAAAACTCAAAACACTTTAGCTAACTTGTTTCTGATTAAAAATAAAGCTATGTCCATGATTTCGATCCAAGATTGTTTTGCATAAATTATAGCAATACGGTGTTCTCGGCGGTCCGCATGCAATTCTTAACAAAATGACCAAATTTTGAATAAATTAAAAATCAGCACGAATCGTGCTGATTTTAACCAGCCTAGCCCAGGGTCATTTCTTCGCGCCGTCTCGGATATAAAAAAAGCGAAAAATTACCCTGGGAACGAGGTTGGCTAACTAGCTCTACGGAAAAAATATAAATACAGTACCTCGCCTGTCTTGACTTTACAACTTTCTTCAAGTTTTTTGTCGATTTTCGAATAAAACCTGGCCTCGCAGTAAACGATACTTAGCCAGTCAATGCAAATAAAAATGTTTCGGGGAAGTTATTTCAGGGGAATAAAAACTATGCCTAAACTTCACGTATGAACGTATCAGAGCTGGCTCCGCGTAAAAGATTCACCAATGTGTTCATTTTTCATCCGGAGACGAAGAAAGGCTAAACCAAACACACATTCCTGCGGATTGTGTGAACAAGAAGGTATACCTCGTTTGGTTAGCTTAACTTCTTCTGCGGTTAAACGTCGAGGCTTTGGTGTCACCCACTCACTCATCATAGAACATGAACACTAAACTCATTATTTTTTCCTTTTTGAGATCGTGGAAAAAATGCAGGGTAATACGTTTTTTTTTATAAAATACCGAAACTCTAACTAGAGTGGTCATTGTTCTTATTTTTCTATTCTTACAAACAAGGTACATGGTTTTTAATCTGAAATCTCGCTCTGATATTCTTTTAAAAGAATATTTCTTAGCTACCATGTCTGAAATTTCTGATTTTTCAGTGTCTACATCGCCAGTTGATTACATAATAAATCCTGCACCAACAAAACTGTATTTTCTAATTAACACTTTCAGCTATGGCGTTTTTTGGAGGGTGGCGTTTATTAGAGAAAATACGATACGGTTACCTCGAGTTTGTATACTTGCGACTCAGTTAAAAAGTTGAAAGTGAGAGTGGATTAAAATAAGGTTTAACATATAGTAAGACTCAGTATAACACCTTGTTCTCAGATAGCATAATATTTTTGTATCATGGAATTTCACAAAATATATTTTTTTTTAAAAATCAAAAAAAGCTTACACTTGTACTGTACAGAACTAATTGTATTTATTCATCAACACAAATTTACGACGACGTGCTTCCAACGATATAAAACAGAGCAAGTGAGATTGACACACAAACACACACAACATTGAGCTCCAACTAATAAAACGCTACGCCAGTGGCCAATCCTCCTCCACCTTGTTATTATAGAATGTTAAGAGGCAAAGCAGATGAGAGGAGTTGGCGAACTTTCCAAAAAGAATAACGTAATCCGAATTCCTATACTCCTTCTGATAGAAGACGCTTCCAGTAGTTAGAAAATCTTTTCTTCCTATTCTACTCTTAATTAACAACCTATTAAGAACATAAGAAGATAAAATCACTGAGAGGGAATAAGAATCAGTACAATACTAAAGTCTCAATATTCTACGTTTATTCTTGAGATGTCTCTTAATTTATAAAAGTTGTTATTCCAGCAAAAAATCAAGTCCTCAATTGCAATGTCTCTTACTTCACATTCTCAGTTTCTGTCATTTTAGAAAGTGATTTTAGGATGAGAAAGCTCAAGAATTTTCACAATGCGTTCGGAAGCAGCAAAACATGAGAATTACACGCATACACATACGCACACATACACGGGACACAAAAAACACAGCTAATTATTTATTGTACAAGAAGAGTAGATTTTGTTGACACATAACTTATCAAACTGCTCGCGTAATTTATCGCGTAACTCCTCTCTTCGCGTTTGCACATCGGGTCGGTTAGCAGAAAACTCACGAATTTCTTGCTCTGATATGCCGAGAGAATCCTAAACGAAAAGAAAGAATTTTATTCGATTGAGGACCGGAGGCAAATTTGAAAACATATTTTCCTGTTGAGGACTAGACATATACTCTACACATCCCTAAACTTCGCCTCTTATGTCCCAATTATACCATAAATTTAAAATTCCGAATATCTTTGACTCTTATGTCCCAATTATACCATAAATTTAAAATTCCGAATATCTTTGACTCTTATGTCCCAATTATAACTTAAATTTAACATTCCGAATATCTTGACTCTTATATCCCCATTATACCTTAAATTTAACATCCCGAATATCTTTGACTCTTATGTCCCCCATTATACCATAAATTTAACATTCCGAATATCTTTGACTCTTATGTCCCAATTATACCATAAATTTAACATTCCGAATATCTTGACTCTTATGTCCCAATTATACCTTAAATTTAACATCCCGAACATCTTTGACTCTTATGTCCCAATTATACCATAACTTTAACATTCCGAATATCTTTGACTCTTATTCCTAACTATACCATAAATTTAACATTCCGAATATCTTTGACTCTTATGTCCCAATTATAACTTAAATTTAACATTCCGAATATCTTGACTCTTATAACTTAAATTTAACATCCCGAATATCTTTGACTCTTAAATTTAACATCCCGAATATCTTTGACTCTTATGTCCCCATTATACCTTAAATTTAACATCCCGAATATCTTTGACTCTTATGTCCCCATTATACCATAAATTTAACATTCCGAATATCTTTGACTCTTATGTCCCAATTATAACTTAAATTTAAAATTCCGAATATCTTTGACTCTTATGTCCCAATTATACCATAAATTTAAAATTCCGAATATCTTTGACTCTTATTCCCAATTATACCATAAATTTAAAATTCCGAATATCTTTGAGTCTTATTCCCAATTATACCATAAATTTAACATTCCGAATATCTTGACTCTTATGTCCCCATTATACCTTAAATTTAACATCCCGAACATCTTTGACTCTTATGTCCCAATTATACCATAACTTTAACATTCCGAATATCTTTGACTCTTATTCCCAACTATACCATAAATTTAACATTCCGAATATCTTTGACTCTTATGTCCCAATTATAACTTAAATTTAACATTCCGAATATCTTGACTCTTATATCCCCATTATACCTTAAATTTAACATCCCGAATATCTTTGACTCTTATGTCCCCATTATACCATAAATTTAACATTCCGAATATCTTTGACTCTTATGTCCCAATTATACCAAAAATTTAAAATTCCGAATATCTTTGACTCTTATTCCCAATTATACCATAAATTTAAAATTCCGAATATCTTTGAGTCTTATTCCCAATTATACCATAAATTTAACATTCAGAATATCTTTGACTCTTATGTCCCAATTATACCATAAATTTAAAATTCCGAATATCTTTGACTCTTATGTCCCAATTATACCATAAATTTAAAATTCCGAATATCTTGACTCTTATTCCCAATTATACCATAAATTTAACATTCCGAATATCTTGACTCTTATGTCCCCATTATACCTTAAATTTAACATCCCGAACATCTTTGACTCTTATGTCCCAATTATACCATAACTTTAACATTCCGAATATCTTTGACTCTTATTCCCAACTATACCATAAATTTAACATTCCGAATATCTTTGACTCTTATGTCCCAATTATAACTTAAATTTAACATCCCGAATATCTTTGACTCTTAAATTTAACATCCCGAATATCTTTGACTCTTATGTCCCCATTATACCTTAAATTTAACATCCCGAATATCTTTGACTCTTATGTCCCCATTATACCATAAATTTAAAATTCCGAATATCTTTGACTCTTATGTCCCAATTATACCAAAAATTTAAAATTCCGAATATCTTTGACTCTTATTCCCAATTATACCATAAATTTAAAATTCCGAATATCTTTGACTCTTATGTCCCAATTATACCATAAATTTAAAATTCCGAATATCTTGACTCTTATTCCCAATTATACCATAAATTTAACATTCCGAATATCTTGACTCTTATGTCCCATTATACCTTAAATTTAACATCCCGAATATCTTTGACTCTTATGTCCCAATTATACCATAACTTTAACATTCCGAATATCTTTGACTCTTATTCCCAACTATACCATAAATTTAACATTCCGAATATCTTTGACTCTTATGTCCCAATTATAACTTAAATTTAACATTCCGAATATCTTGACTCTTATATCCCCATTATACCTTAAATTTAACATCCCGAATATCTTTGACTCTTATGTCCCAATTATACCATAAATTTAACATTCCGAATATCTTGACTCTTATGTCCCAATTATACCTTAAATTTAACATCCCGAACATCTTTGACTCTTATGTCCCAATTATACCATAACTTTAACATTCCGAATATCTTTGACTCTTATTCCCAACTATACCATAAATTTAACATTCCGAATATCTTTGACTCTTATGTCCCAATTATAACTTAAATTTAACATTCCGAATATCTTGACTCTTATATCCCCATTATACCTTAAATTTAACATCCCGAACATCTTTGACTCTTATGTCCCAATTATACCATAACTTTAACATTCCGAATATCTTTGACTCTTATTCCCAACTATACCATAAATTTAACATTCCGAATATCTTTGACTCTTATGTCCCAATTATAACTTAAATTTAACATTCCGAATATCTTGACTCTTATATCCCCATTATACCTTAAATTTAACATCCGAATATCTTTGACTCTTATGTCCCATTATACCTTAAATTTAACATCCCGAATATCTTTGACTCTTATGTCCCCATTATACCATAAATTTAACATTCCGAATATCTTTGACTCTTATGTCCCAATTATACCATAAATTTAACATTCCGAATATCTTGACTCTTATGTCCCAATTATACCTTAAATTTAACATCCCGAACATCTTTGACTCTTATGTCCCAATTATACCATAACTTTAACATTCCGAATATCTTTGACTCTTATTCCCAACTATACCATAAATTTAACATTCCGAATATCTTTGACTCTTATGTCCCAATTATAACTTAAATTTAACATTCCGAATATCTTGACTCTTATATCCCCATTATACCTTAAATTTAACATCCCGAACATCTTTGACTCTTATGTCCCAATTATACCATAACTTTAACATTCCGAATATCTTTGACTCTTATTCCCAACTATACCATAAATTTAACATTCCGAATATCTTTGACTCTTATGTCCCAATTATAACTTAAATTTAACATTCCGAATATCTTGACTCTTATATCCCATTATACCTTAAATTTAACATCCCGAATATCTTTGACTCTTATGTCCCATTATACCTTAAATTTAACATCCGAATATCTTTGACTCTTATGTCCCATTATACCATAAATTTAACATTCCGAATATCTTTGACTCTTATGTCCCAATTATACCATAAATTTAACATTCCGAATATCTTGACTCTTATGTCCCAATTATACCTTAAATTTAACATCCCGAACATCTTTGACTCTTATGTCCCAATTATACCATAACTTTAACATTCCGAATATCTTTGACTCTTATTCCCAACTATACCATAAATTTAACATTCCGAATATCTTTGACTCTTATGTCCCAATTATAACTTAAATTTAACATTCCGAATATCTTGACTCTTATATCCCCATTATACCTTAAATTTAACATCCCGAATATCTTTGACTCTTATGTCCCATTATACCTTAAATTTAACATCCGAATATCTTTGACTCTTATGTCCCATTATACCATAAATTTAACATTCCGAATATCTTTGACTCTTATGTCCCAATTATACCATAAATTTAACATTCCGAATATCTTGACTCTTATGTCCCAATTATACCTTAAATTTAACATCCCGAACATCTTTGACTCTTATGTCCCAATTATACCATAACTTTAACATTCCGAATATCTTTGACTCTTATTCCCAACTATACCATAAATTTAACATTCCGAATATCTTTGACTCTTATGTCCCAATTATAACTTAAATTTAACATTCCGAATATCTTGACTCTTATAACTTAAATTTAACATCCCGAATATCTTTGACTCTTAAATTTAACATCCGAATATCTTTGACTCTTATGTCCCATTATACCTTAAATTTAACATCCGAATATCTTTGACTCTTATGTCCCCATTATACCTTAAATTTAACATCCGAATATCTTTGACTCTTATGTCCCATTATACCATAAATTTAACATTCCGAATATCTTTGACTCTTATGTCCCAATTATAACTTAAATTTAACATTCCGAATATCTTGACTCTTATAACTTAAATTTAACATCCCGAATATCTTTGACTCTTAAATTTAACATCCCGAATATCTTTGACTCTTATGTCCCCATTATACCTTAAATTTAACATCCCGAATATCTTTGACTCTTATGTCCCATTATACCATAAATTTAACATTCCGAATATCTTTGACTCTTATGTCCCAATTATAACTTAAATTTAACATTCCGAATATCTTGACTCTTATATCCCCATTATACCTTAAATTTAACATCCCGAATATCTTTGACTCTTATGTCCCCGTTATACCTTAAATTTAACATCCCGAATATCTTTGACTCTTATGTCCCCATTATACCATAAATTTAACATTCCGAATATCTTTGACTCTTATGTTCCCATTATACCATAACTTTAACATTCCGAATATCTTTGACTCTTATGTCCCAATTATAACTTAAATTTAACATCCCGAACATCTTTGACTCTTATATCCCCATTATAACTTAAATTTAACATCCCTAATGTCTCCGACTCTTTATGTCTCCATATATACCTTAAATTTAAAACATTAGCTACTTTTATTAAACGTCTAATTTAACGTTAGATTAACATGCTTTGTAACTCTCGGTGCTGCTTCTTTTCTTTTTCTGACCGGGTTAGCAAACCACATTCACATTAACTTCGGAGCAATCTTAGCACCTCTTTATAATACACACTTACGTCAGTATTCCAACCCATCATTTTTAATAGTCTGAGTTCGCCTTCATCTTCAACTCCCATATTACTAGGAAGTATGTTTGTCTCTTGTGTCGTGGTATCCCATGACGGTTTGTAATCATGGCGTTGATCATTTCTTCCGTTCCATTCGTCCTGGAAAAACACATGAACGCTACATTACTATAATCAATTTTTAGAAATTATGGTTGGCCGAGTGTAACATAATGTTGCACCCTCCACCACAGTGGTTTTTAAACACTAACATCTCACTAATTTTAATGCCTGAAATGTAGTGCAGTACAATCTCCACATCCCATATAAGAAAAATCGACTATAGAGAGACGTTCATTTAAAAAGAAATGGTAACATAGCGCAGAACTACAAACTGTGAATAAAACAAAATGAATACACAACGCTACCTTGTGTTTATTGTGTCCTTTTCGTTTTCCTCTTCCACGACCTTGTACATTACTATTAACAGTATGTACTTTGTCATACATCTCGCCCTGATACTCCGTATGATCACCTTTCCATCTGTTTTGGTCATCGTAACGATTAAACCTTGGCCCAACATTAGAACACCCCCTGTTGCAGTCATTATAACCATTTCTTTTGTAGCCGTTGTACAGTTTATACTGCCCTCCGCCCCGATATTCCTGGTGGTGATGAGTATAACCGTTTTTCTTCTGTGGTTTACTACCAGAACCACTATCACATTTACATGCTCCAGTGGATTTACCCGTGTTTGAGTGATGCTTAGTGCTTTCGTCAGCTGGGTTACAAGAATGCGTTTTCTTATTTGAGACTTCAGTATACGACTTGATATACCCGTCTGTTGAGCCATTATTACTAAAGTCCTTTGAATGACATGTAATATATGAGCTTTTTGAACCGGTTGGGTGCTTCTTATGCGACACATTAGCTTTAGCTTGAGCTTGTAAACAATTCGTACACACCGAGTTAGAACTGGTATTACAAAAACATTTACCAACAGAGGTTGGATTAGAGTCCTGGTGAGACTGAGGGAGTGACAATGAGTCGGCACAATGTTGAGGTGTGGAGGAGATTCTTTCATCGTTGGAATCGCACAGTGACGCGCCGTTTTGTATGCTACTTGTGTCACTATGCGTATCAGTGGAACTTTCGAGTTCGCTACCTTCAATTTTGCGCGGGCTTTCGAGTGATTTTTCACTGTCGACCGATTCAGCGTACTCACCACCATTCTCTACGACTCCATTTGTATCCGTAGAACATTTCTCTTCGTGTTCTTCTTGAGCTGCTGTTTTCTGCTCTAGCTGTGATTTTTCTTCATTTTGTTTAGCTTTTATTTCCTTTCTCTTTTTCTTTTTCAAACGTTTATTTTCTTTGCGTTGTTCTTTCGCTTTTTCGGCATCTGAAATTTCTTTTACAACCAATTCTAGTTGAGATATGCCTTGTTTTTCCTCCACAGCCGTCTAAAGAGGATCAATTAAAAATAGCGGAATTAAAATTAAAGCAAATATTTTTCACAAGTAATCAGAACAATACGAATACATGAAGAGTAGAGGCGCATTAATTGGGTCATATTTGCCAGGGCGTATCCACTTTTAAAAGCCATCTTTGTAAGTTTTTAGAAAAACATTTTTAACGAAAACAGATTAAAGACACTGTCAACAGCTAATAACTAAATTAAAGATATTAAAAAGTTTGTCCACTATAAATAGAGAGCATTCGCTAAAAAGTATGTTAGTTTTGGGGTTCCCTCTAAGCGAATAAAAATTCAAGTTTATATTTAACATAAAAAACGTAATGTTTTTATATAAGCAGTTTAGGGCGTGGACAAAGATATATTAAAATTGCAGAATTTAGGAAAAAACAAAACAAAACAAAAATATGTACCTCGAAACCTTTTCTCAGTGCTTCAACGCCAAGATAAAATAACATCTGCCAGGTTTGTTCCTCTGCTCGTAGTTTTTGCCAAAGTCTGTGCAGTCTTTCCCATAAGTGTATACCAAGACAAGTAAGTACCTAGAGTTAGGATCAACAAGGAGTATAACACTTTTAACAGTGACAGCAAAATTTATTAACTATCAAGCCTGTCCACTGACATTATACTGTTGCTACTCGAATATAGCAAAGCTTTCACAAAAGTAATCATTAGTAAAAATTAATATTCAGGTTTGGGTTTTTCGGCTATATACCATACCTCCTCTTGTGCAATGTCTATAGTTCTTGCATGTCTTTCTCTACGACCGCCAGCCAGTTCCGGTTCAGCTCTTCCAATCAGATGAGCAATAAAATCAGTATCACAAACAACATGCACATGTCTCTCCTTCGGACAGCTCTTCAATCCTTCATATAATCCAGCACAGTACCTAAAAATAAAATAAAATACATGAATCTATGGTACTCTGACACAATTTAATTAGACTTTTGTTTTATATACAGTAAATAGAATTGCTGTTGAGTATCTTATGATAAGCCCACGAGAAAGAAAAGATGCACCAGTCATTGTGCATCAAGAATAGAACAGAAAGAGTTGGTAAGTAAACTGCGTCTTTTAATCAAGAAAACGCACCCCTTTTCAGCATCACCATCTACATCACCAGTCAATATACTGTAAGCTTTTAATACTTTTGACTTGCACTCAGAACAAAATCTAAACATGAGGAGGAATAGCATTTTTGACATCACATATTTGATCCATATTAAATCATCAACTGGTGTTTATCTAAGTCGACTTTACAAAGCCTAATATAAAGATCGTTGACTAAAAAGATCATTTGCATTTCTTCAACCTCAGTTTTAAATTAGAATGAAATATTGACCTGTGCTTTCTGAGATAGCTTTCCAGTGTGTCCAGTAAAGACTCAGAGTCAATCAGAACTACCTGAAAGAGAAAAAGCAATAATTATTGTTCTATATCGAGCTTGAAAAATTGCTATTGTACACTGTAAATATTTAGTGCAAACATTTCAGAGCTAATTCTTAAGCGATTCTCTTCCCAAATTACAAAGTGAATTCTTACTTACGAAGTACATATCAATGTGCCTCAGAAGAAACAGAAAAAAACCCCAGCAAATCCCCGTTTCTATTATTGTTAAAAAAATCTTTTGAGGAAACTAGCCAAAGTGAGAATATGAAATGAAAATAATTTTTGGAGGAAACTAATCCAGGTGAGAATATGAAATAAAATTTTTTTTGAGGAAACCAATCAAAGGGAGAATGTGAAATAATTTATTTTTTTTATCAGTGGAGAATATGAAATAAAAATAATTTTTTAAGGAAACTAACCAAAGTGAGAATAGAAAGTGACATTTGCCATTAATTTTTAAGAGTAATTTAAAAAGATAATTTTGGTTAGCTAGATATTAAGCTACCAAGCCCGAGGTAGCTAATCACAATCATGTTCAAATTTTTTTTGATTTCGAAGATCATACCCACAAGCAATAATCTACTGTGTGTTAATATTATGCCCACATACTTTGAACTTGTCAATGTTTAAAAAGATAATTTTGGTTAGCTAGATATTAAGCTACCAAGACCGAGGTAGCTAATCACAATCATGTTCAAATTTTTTTTGATTTCGAAGATCATACCCACAAGCAATAATCTACTGTGTTTTTATATTATGCCCACATACTTTGAACTTGTCAATGTTTATGCTCACAACGGACTTAGGATCTTTAGGTTATTGGGTTAGATCCTCAAACTGCAATAATTTTTGAGTGAGCACGGTCTATTTCCTCGGTTTCCTGGACTTTCGCGGGTAGGAACGTTAATTGTTTCACAATGCGGACATCTCAACGCTCCAAACCAGCAGCCCTACACATTCTGCCAAACATGAACTCTCGCAGCCTTTCGGCGACAGGAAATGCTGTTTTGCCACTTTCTAATTGGCCGGCTAAAACACTGTTTTGTGCAGAATTAATTTCGTGAATGGGAGATTTTGTTAATTTTACATGACTTTAAAGTGTTTTTAGCAGTGTTTTCTGTGCTAACAGTGTGCTCTTTACGTAACGTTTGACTACAACACAAAAAATAATGATAACATCATTTAGGAAAATTTAAATACTGTGAATGCCATATTTTAAAAAAATGTTATAGTCCATGAGACAGGGGTGGAAATTGGAACATTTTGCGCACTATACATACTATATACCAAAAGCTCGCAAATTTTATGTAGATTACGAATATGAATGATAATAAGCTTAAAAGGGTCATTTTTGACCCATATTTTACGCTTGACTGCATCATACCCAATATAATTGTAGGAACTTTTTTGATCTTACTGAAATTTTCTATCCTTCGCATCTCGAGATATAGATGAGTAATAAAGTCTAAATTTTGGTCATAATTAGTCCTTAGCATGAGGATTTAAAAAACCAAATCAAAATCAAAATGGTTACCATGGTTGCCATGGCAACATGCTGAATTATGCGAAATTAGCGATTTTTCGATATTTTTATAACATTTTCGTCTTTTTATCAAAGATTTCCCAAATAGGAAACCGATTTCAATGTAGTTATAAACAGGCATTCGAAAATTTCAATGCTAGTTATATCCACTTGATAACCGGTGTTCCTACTTCTTAGCATTTACTTTAAGAGTAATCAGTAGAAAAATGGTGAACCATGCAGTGTAATTATATAAAAAAAAACAAATATGTAAACCGAATCCTAGAACAGTTGGTTTCTTGCTCAGAAGATCGTGCAGCTGACGCAATTTACAGGAAAGCAGAGAAGAACAAAGACTTTAAAATGATGGCATTAGTATCGATGGATTTGTTCGCTAAAGAAGCTCATTATCATAAAACATGCTACAGAAATTACACAAGGAAAGATCCTCCGTCATTAAACCAAGAAAACCAGGTTGATGAACAAAGCCAAGTCGATAAAAATGTTATAAGTGAAGAATTTGAAAGAAACAGATTGCCAATATTTAAAGACATTGCTAAAACGATGCATGAAAAAATTGCAGATAATAAGATTGTCAGCTATCATACACTACAACAGCAAATGATTAATAAAATGAATAGTTTAGGGCACAGTGGCTGGAAAACAAACAAACTTGTCTCATTATATTTCAAGAGAAATATTAAAAAACATTTTAAAGACGAAAAGTCGATCAAGCATAACAATGATACTTACTTCTATAGTAAAAATATTTCCCTACAGGCTTTAATAAGGCAAATTATTGATCTTAATGAAGAGCTAGGTGATTCCAAGCTTGACCGCTTTCAAAAATGTGCACAAATAATAAAAGAAGACATAAATGACATGAAAGATATGTTGCCTTGGCAACCAAGACCAACTGATTTAGATCCACAGAATTTTCGATATCCTGAAAAATTGGAGAGATTTGTAGATGTATTGATGGAAAATCGCCCAGATAGGCTTAAATTGTGTCTAATGCAAGATATTGTTTACAATGTTACAATAGTAAGAGTAAAAACACCGAAAAGTGTGCCCCTACCCGCAACTGTTAAAAACTTAACAAACAACACCGAGTTGATAACAATTTTGAACAAATTTGGACATGAAATATCGTACTCACTCCTGATGGAGATTCACACTGAAGAAGCCTTTCGTATCTGTGAGGAACATCTTAACACCGGTTTAATACTTCCAGAGAGTTGGAAAAGACAAGAATTTTCAGTCTATGTGAACAATATCATTATCCAGATGATTGCCGGAAATTTCGGTGTGGATATCTCTCACAGATCCCCGAAAAAAAAACGTGCCTGTCGTTCGTTCAAAGAATGTGCCATTTCTGGGAAAGTATCTGTAAACCGTCAAAACAAAAACCGCATTGGTCCAGAACCTTTGATTTTCCCTGAATGTGACATAAAAGATTTCATTTTTGGAGATTGTGAAAAAGAAAACTTTTTATGGTGCTTCCTTCGCTACAATTTAATCCCACAGATAGTGCCTAGTTGGACAGGCCTTAATATCACCATGCATAAAGGAACGCCTGTTTTGAAGTCATCAGTTCATTATCTAAACTCAATTGACGCACCTGCGACAGAGTTATCAACTATATATCAGGTAAATCCCCATCAGGACCATAATGTCTGAAAGTGTAATAAAACTTAATATTGGAACTTCCCATGAAAGGCCTGTGTAATGTTTTCGTCACAGTTGGGGAAAATGCTCTCCTTTTAGTCTCTTCTGGATTCAATCAAATCAGCGTGCTTTGTTCGAACCACGAAGAAGCTGATACTCGTCTTCTTTTGCATGCCCAGCATGCAAGTTATAGTCACAATAATGTTATCATCTATTCACCAGACACTGATGTTTTCGTTATCCTTTTGTCAAAGAGCACAAATATTGAAACAGATCTATATTTCATGACTGGCACTGGTAATAAAAGAAGGATAATTGACGTTAATGCCGTCGCTAACCATTGTTTTACCAATATGAATACAACAAATTGTGAAAAAGGGATGTTTCTTGATGCCATTCTCGGATACCATTGCTTTAGTGGATGTGACAGTATCAGTGCCTTTGCAGGAAGAGGAAAAGTGAAACCTCTATCAATAATGTGTAAAGACATAAATTATTTGGAGTGTTTTTCTCAAACCTTGGACATGAGGAAGATGTAACAGAAGAAAGTGTTACAACATTGGAGAAATTCACATGCCAAATCTATGGAAAAATTGGCAATGAGATCAGTATCAATCTACTGTCGCAAAAATGGGAAGATATCAGTTAATTTGTAACCACCATGTTTGAATGTATTGATTCAACATATCAATAGAGCAAATTACCAGGGAAGAATTTGGCGACAATCGTTGGAACCCTACCAGAATATCTCACAGCCACACGGAAAAGGATGGATACTTGAGGATGGAAAACTAGATATCCAATGGATGACCTGTAACCCAGCCCCTGATGAGGTATTAATTTTTATTTATTTTTAAAACGTTTTTGGTATTGCATTGGCTAGCTTCACATCTTTTAACATTAACATTAAAATTTATTTTTGTAATTCAGCATTCCTAATAGAAATCGACCTAAAACTAATTATCAGATTATTATTATCCAATTAACCAATTATACATGACTTTTCTTTCAGGTTTTAGAACTCATTTCCTGTGACTGTCGCAAATGTGAACTGACTTGTGTATGTATTACAAATGGCTTCAAGTGCACAGACATATGTAAATGTAAAGACTGTGAAAATATGAACTTCGAACTTAAAGAAAATGATTACGAGGATGACACATATGATGTTGAAGACGATGAATTTGATGACTTTCAATAACTGCATAGAATGTTTATTTTGAGTTTTAGTGAATTTACTCTGTTTAATTTTAGTTATACTTTAATGGAACTAACTTTATAACCGCAAAATTTAATAACCGCAAAACTTCCAAATTACAATGGCAACCCTTTCTATCATCTTTTACTGTTATTAGGTATAACTAGCATTGAAATTTTCGAATGCCTGCTTATAACTACATTGAAATCGGCTTCCTATTTGGGAAATCTTTGATAAAAAGACGAAAATGTTATAAAAATATCGAAAAATCGCTAATTTTGAATAATTCAGCATGTTGCCATGGCAACCATGGTAGCCATTTTGATCTTTTTTTTGGTTTTCTAAATCCTCATGCTAAGGACTAATTATGACCAAAATTTGGACTTTATTACTCATCTATATCTCGAGATACGAAGGATAGAAAATTTCAGTAAGATCAAAAAAGTGATGCAGTCAAGCGTAAAATATGGGTAAAAAAAGCTTATCATTAATATTTGTAATCTACATAAAATTTGCGAGCTTTTAGTATATAGTATGTATAGTGCGCAAAATGTTCACCCATCTCATGGACTCTTAGGGGAATATAATTTTGGAGGTTTTAGCAAACACCATTAAATTTAGTTCTCAGTGGAATTTAGTTCTGTGGACATTAACTAATTTTCCTAATCCTGACAAAATCTTAAAAACCTGACAGATTGGCAACACTGAATATTCTAAAGTTGTTTTTTAAATATAAAAACTGTTAATAATTACTTCATCTCTGCAATCTTGAGATAACAGGTCCCAAACGTCCATCCAATTCCTTAAAAAAAATCACAACTAACAAAGTCAAAAAGACCTTATCGTTTAGAAAGAAAGGAAATATCAATACACAAATACAAATTTCTGTAAACAAAACATTTATAAAAATACAAAAATTAATAGGAGAAAAACACATTCAATGCACCACGGATTACACAACTTCTTCACAGTATGAAAAAACTAGGATGAGGAGTGCACAATGCTGGACATACCCAGATGCCCTGGCTTTGTGAGTTTCAAGTGAATGAAGTATACAACGTCTGTTTCTTCTACTTTTTGGAATCGTATCTACTATATCATTTAAATGTGATCTAAAAGAAAAGATGTTAAAAATAGAGGAAGCATTTCAAACAAACAAACAAACAAACAAACAAACAAACAAACAAACAAACAAACAAACAAACAAACAAACAAACAAACAAACAAACAAACAAACAAACAAACAAACAAACAAACAAACAAACAAACAAACAAACAAACAAACAAACAAACAACAAACAAACAAACAAACAAACAAACAAACAAACAAACAAACAAACAAACAAACAAACAAACAAAGAAATAAATAAATAAATAAATAAATAAATAAATAAATAAATAAATAACAATATTCATGTTCCCGAAATTGAAATCTGATGGTCCCGTTTTTCTAAAATGTTCCCTAAATTGAAATATAATATTTCAATTTCGGGAACATGTTCCCTAAATTAAAAATTTGTTCCGTTGTTCCCTAAATTGAAACAAGAACATTTCAATTTCGGGAACATGTTCCCTAAATTGAAACGAACTGTCCCTGTGTTATTACATCCAGTATCTTTGACTCTTATTGTCCCTATACCTAAATTTAACACTCCGAAATATCTTTGACACTCTTATTCCCATATACCTATAAATTTAAATCCCGAACATACTTGGAACTCTTATGTTCCCATATATCCATAACTTTATACCATTCAGAATATCTTGATCTATTCATATACATAAATTTAACATGCCCGAATATCTTTGACTCTTATGTCCCTTATAACTTAAATTAACATTCCTAAATGGTCTGCGACTCTTTATCCCATATAACCTTAAATTTAAAACATTACTACTTTTATTAAACGCTAATTTAACGTAGATTAACATGCTTTGTAACTCTGGTGCTGCTTTTTCTTTTCTGACCGGGTTAGCAAACCAACATTCACATTAACTTCGGAGCAATCTTAGCACCTCTTAATAATACACACTTTACGTCAGTAATTCCAACCCAGTCATTTTTATAGTCCTGATTTTTCGCCTTCATTCTTCACTCCTATTACTAGAAAGTATTTTGTCTCTTGTGTCGTGGTACCCCATGACGGTGTTGTAATCATGGCGTTTGAATCTTTCTTCCGTTCCATGTCGTCCTGGAAAACAACAATGAACGCTACATTACTATATCAATTTTTAGAATTAATGGTTGGCCGAGTGTAACATAATGTTGCACTCCACCACACGTGTTTTTTAAACACTAACATTCTTCAACTTTTAATGCCTAAATGTAGTGCAGTAACAATCTCCACATCCCATATAAGAAAAATCGACTATAGAGAGACTTCAATATTAAAAAGAAATGGTACATAGCGCAGAACACAAACTGTGAATAAAACAAAATAACCACAACGCTACTTGTGTTTTGTGGTCTTTTCGTTTCCTTCCCACCGACCTTCGCATTACTATTAACAGTACTGTACTTTGCTCATCACTTCTCGCATACTCGTACTGACTCACCTTTCCATCGTTTTGGCATCGTAACGATTAAACCTTGGCCCAACATTAGACCTGTGCATGTCATTCAATATATCTTTTGTACCGTTGTCAGTTATTATACTGCCTGCCCCGATATTCCTGGTTGGTTGAGAAGTATAACCGTTTTCTTCTGTGGTTTACTACCATAACCACTATCACATTTAACATGCTCAGTGGATTTACCCGTGTTTGAGTGATGCCTTAAGTGCTTTCGTCAGCTGGGTTAACAGAATGCGGTTTTTCTTTTATGAGATTCAGTAATACGACTTGATATACCCGTCTGTTGAGCCATTATTCCTAAAGTCTTTTGAATGACATGTAATATCAGTGAGCTTTTGAACCGGTTGGTGCTTCTTATGCGACACAATATTAGCTTTAGCTTGAGCTTGTAACAATTGTACAATCACCGATTTAAGAACTGGTATACAAAAACAATTTACCAACAGAGTTGGATTAGAAGTCCTGGTGAGACTGAGGAGTGACAATGAGTCGGCACCATGGTTGAGTGTGGAAGGAGATTCTTTCAATCGTTGGAATGCACAGTGACGCGCCGTTTGGTAATGCTACTTGTGTCACATGCGTATCAGTGAACTTCGAGTTCGCATACCTTCAATTTTGGCGCGGGGCTTTCCGAGTTGATTTTTCACTGTCGACGGATTCAGCGTACTCACCACAATTCCATACGACTCCAATTTGTATCCGTAGAACATTCTCTTCGTGTTTCTTCTTGAAGCTGCTGTTTTCTGCTCTAGCTGTGATTTTCTTCATTTTGTTTAGCTTTATTTCCTTTCTCTTTTTTCTTTTTTTCAAACGTTATTTTCTTGCGTTTGCTTCTTTTGTCGCTTTTTCGGGAATCTGAAATTCTCTTACAAACGCAATTCTAGTTGAGAATATGCCTTGTTTTCCTCCACAGCCGTCTAAAGAGGATCAATTAAAAATAGCGGAATTATAAAATTAAGCCAGATATTTTTCAACAAGTACATCAGAACAATACGAATACATGAAGAGTAGAGGCGCATTAATTGGGGTCATATTGCCAGGCGCGTATCCACTTTTAAAAAGCATCTTTGTAAGTTTTTAGAAAAACATTTTTAACGAAAACAGATTAAAGAACACTGTCACAGCAATAACTAAATTAAAGATATTATAGTTTGTCCAGCTATAAATAAGAGAGCATTCGCTAAAGTATGTTAGTTTGGGGTTCCCTCTAAGCGAATAAAAAATTCAAGTTATATTAAACATAAAAAACGGTAATTTTTTATATAAGCAGTTTAGGCGGGACAAAGATATATTAAAATTGCAGAATTTAGGAAAAAGACAAAACAAAAACAAACAAAATTTTAATGTACCTCGAAACCTTTTCTCAGTGCTTCAGCCAAGAATAAAAATAACATCTGCCAGGTTTGTTCCTCTGCTACGTAGTTTTTGCCAAAGTCCTGTGATCCCTTTTCCAAAATGGTATACCAAACAAGTAAGTCCTAGAGTTAGATCAACCAGGATATAACCTTACAGTGACAGGCAAAATTATTAACTATCAGCCTGTCCTACTGACATTAATACTGTTGCTACTCGAATAGCAAAGCTTCACAAAAGTAATCATTAGTAAAAATTATATACAGGTTTGGGTTTTTCGGCTATATACCATACCTCCTCTTGTGCATATGTCTATAGTTCTTGCATGTCCTTTCTCTACGACCGCCAGCCATTTCGTGTTCAGCTCTTCCAATCAGATGAAGCAATAAAATCAGTATCACAAACAACATGGCACATGTCTCTCCTTCGGTACAGCTCTTCAATCCTTCAATATAATCCAGCACAGTACCTACAAAAATAAATAAAATACATGAATCTATGGTACCTGACACAATTTAATTAGACCTTTTGTTTTATATACAGTAAAATAGAATGCTGTTGAGTTATCTTATGATAAGGCCCACGAGAAAGAAAGATGCACCGTCATTGGCATCAGAATAGAACAGAAAAGTTGGTAAGTTTAAAAACTGCGTCTTTATCCAGAAACGCACCCATTTTTCAGCATCACCATCTACATCACCATCAATATACTGTAGCTTTTAATACTTTTGACTTGCACTCAGAACAAAATCTAAACAGAGGAGGAATACGCATTTTTGACATGCACATATTTGAATCCATATTAAATCATCAATGGTGTTATCTAAGTCGACTTTACAAAGCTAAATATAACGATCGTTGACTTAAAAAGATCATTGCATTCCTTTCAACCTCAGTTTTAAATTAGTAATGAAAATATTGACCTGTGCTTTTCTGAGAGTAGCTTTCCAGTGGTTCCAGTAAAAGACACAGAGTCAATCAGAACTACCTGAAAGAGAAAAAGCAATAAGTATTGTTCCTAGTTATCGAGCTTGAGAAATTGCTATTGTACACTGTAAAATATTTAGTGCAAACATTTTTTCAAGCTAATTCTTAAGCGATTCTCTTCCCATATTACAAAGTGAAATTCTTACTTACGAATACATACAATGTGCCCTCAAAGAAACAGAAAAAACCCAGCAAAGTCCCCGTTTCTATTATTGTTAAAAAAATCTTTGAGGAAAACTAGCCAAATGAGAAATGAAATGAAAATAATTTTTGGAGGAACTAATCAGGTGAGAATATGAAAAATAAAATTTTTTTTTGAGGAAACCAATCAAAGGGAGAATGTGAAATAAATTTAATTTTTTTTATCAGTGGAGAATTAAATAAAATAATTTTTAAGGAAACTAACAAAGTGAGAATAGAAAGTGACATTTGCCATTATTTTTAAGAGTAATTTAAAAGAATAATTTTGGTTAGCTAGATTTACCTACCAAGCCCCGAGGTAGCTAATCACAATCATGTTCAAATTTTTTGATTTCGAAGATCATACCACACAATAATCACTGTGTGTTAATATTAATGCCCACATACTTTTGAAACTTTCAATGTTTAAAAAGATAATTTTTGGTTAGCCTAGATATTAAAGCTCAAGACTCGAGGTAGCTAATCACAATCATGTTCCAAATTTTTTTTGATTTCGAAAGATCATACCCACAAGCAATAGTCTACTTGGTTTTATATTAGCCACATACTTTGACTTGTCAATGTTTATGCTCACAACGGACTTAGATCTTTAGGTTATTGGGTTAGATCTCAAACTGCAATATTTTTTTGAGTGAGCACGTCTATTTCCTCGGTTTCCTTGGACTCGCGGGTAGGAACGTTAATTGTTTCACAATGCGGACAATCTAACGCTCCAAACCAGCAGCCTACACATTTCTGCCAAAACATGAACCTCGCAGCCTTTCGCGACAGGAAAGCTGTTTTGCCACTTCTAATGGCCGGCTAAAACACACTGTTTGGTTGCAGAATTAATTTCGTGAATGGGAGATTCTTGTTAATTTACAATGACTTAAAGTGGTTTTTAGCAGTGTTTCTTGTGCTAACAGTGTGCTCTTTACGTAACGTTTGACTACAACACAAAAAATAATGATAACATCATTTAGGAAAATTTTAAATACTGTGGAATGCCATATTTTAAAAAAATGTTATAGTCCATGAGACAGGGTGGAAATTGGAAACTTTTGCCGCACTATACAACTATATAACCAAGTCGCAAATTTATGTAGATTAACGAATATGAATGATAAAAGCTTAAAAGGTCATTTTTGACCCATATTTACGCTGACTGCATCAAACAATATATTGTAGGAATTTTTTGACTTACTGAAATTTCTATCCTTCGCACTCGAGATATAGATGATAATAAGTCTAAATTTTGGTCAAATTAGTCCTTAGCAGAGGAATTAAAAACCCCAAAAAAAACCAAATAAACAGGTTACCATGGCATGGCAACATGCTGATATGCGACATTACGTTTTTCTCGATATTTAATACATTTCGTCTTTTTAATCAAGATTCCCAAATAGGAAACGGATTTAATGTAGTTATAACAGGCATTGAAATTTCAATGCTAGTTATATCCACTTGATAACCGGTGTTCTACTTCTTAGCAATTTACTTTAGATAATCAGTAGAAAAATGGTGAACCATGCAGTGTAATTATATTAAAAAAAAACAAATATGCAAACCCCCGAATCCTAGAACAGTTTGGTTTCTTGTCAGAAACTCGTGCAGCTGACGCTAATTTACAGGAAAGCAGAGAATAGAACAAAGACTTAAAATGATGGCATTAGATCGATGGATTTGTTCGCTAAAGAAGCTCATTATCATAAAACATTTACAGAAACATTACACAAGGAACAGATCCCCGTCATTAAACCAAGAAAACACAGGTTGATGAACAAACGCCAAGCGATAAAAATGTTATAAGTGAAAGAAATTTGAAAGAAACAGATTGCCAATATTTAAGAGACATTGCTAAAACGATGCATGAAAAAATTGCAGATAATAAGATTGCCAAGCTTTATCATACACTAGACAACAGCAAATGATAATAAAAATGACATAGTTTTAGGGCCAGTGCTGGAAACAAACAAACTTGGTCTCATTATATTGTCAAGAGAAATATAAAAAACATTTTAAAGACAAAAGTCGATCAAGCATTAACAATGAATACTTACTTCTAATAGTAAAAATATTTCCCTACAGGCTTTTAATAAGGCAAATTATTGCATCTTAATGAAGAGCTAGGTGATTCCAAGCTTGACCGCTTTCAAAATGTGCACAAATAATAAAAGAAGACATAAATGACATGAAAATATGTTGCCTTGGCAAACCAAGACAACTGATTTAGATCCACAGAAATTTTCGATAATCCTGAAACATTGGAGAGATTGTAGATGGGTATTGATGAAATCGCCCAGATATGGCTTAAGATTGTGTCTAATGCAAGATATTGTTTACATGTTACAATAGTAAGATAAAACACCGAAAAGTGTGCTCCCTACCCGCAACTTGTTAAAAACTTAACAAACAACCACCGAGTTTGATAACAATTTTGACATTTGGACATGAATCGTACTCACTCCTGATGGAGATTCACGACTGAAAGACGCCTTTCGATCTTGAAGAACATCTTAACACCGGTTTAATACTTCCAGAGAGTTGGAAAAGACAAGAATTTCCAGTCTATGTGAACAATATCATATCCCAGATGATTGCCGGGAAATTTCGGTGTGGATATCTCTCACAGATCCCCCGAAAAAAAAACTGCCTGTCGTTCGTTCAAGAATGTTGCCCATTTCTGGGAAAGTATCTGTAACCGTCCAAAACAAAAACCGCATTGGGTCCAAGAACCTTTGATTTTCCCTGATGTGACATAAAAGATTTCATTTTTCGGAGACTTGTGAAAAAGAAAACTTTTTTATGGTGCTTTCCTTCGCCTACAATTTAATCCCACAGAAATAGTGCCTTAGTTTGGACACAGCCTTAATATCACCATGCATAAAGGAACGCCTGTTTTTGAAGTCAATCAAGTTCAATTATCTAAACCAATTGAACGCACCTGCGACAGAGTTATCAACTATATATCAGGTTAAATCCCCCCATCAGGACCATAATGTCTGGAAAGTGTAATAAAACCTTAATATTGGAAACTTCCCATGAAAAGCCTGTTAGATGTTTTCGTCACAGTTGGGGAAATGCTCTCCTTTTATCTCTTCTGTGATTCAATTCAATCAGCGTGCCTTTGTTCGAACACGAAGAGCTGTACTCGTCTTCTTTGCATGCCCAGCATGCAAGTTATAGTCCACAATAAATTTATCATCTATTCACCAGACAGCTGATGTTTTCGTTATCCTTTTGTCAAAAGAGCCAAATATTGAAAACAGATCTATATTTCATGACTGGCTACTGGTAATTTAACATCCCGAACATCTTTGACTCTTATGTCCCAATTATACCATAAATTTAACATTCCGAATATCTTTGACTCTTATGTCCCAATTATACCATAAATTTAACATTCCGAATATCTTTGACTCTTATGTCCCAATTATACCTTAAATTTAACATTCCGAATATCTTGACTCTTATATCCCCATTATACCTTAAATTTAACATCCCGAATATCTTTGACTCTTATGTCCCAATTATACCATAAATTTAACATTCCGAATATCTTTGACTCTTATGTCCCAATTATACCATAAATTTAACATTCCGAATATCTTTGACTCTTATGTCCCAATTATACCATAAATTTAACATTCCGAATATCTTTGACTCTTATGTCCCAATTATACCATAAATTTAACATTCCGAATATCTTTGACTCTTATGTCCCAATTATAATTAAATTTAACATTCCGAATATCTTTGACTCTTATGTCCCATTATACCTTAAATTTAACATTCCGAATATCTTTGACTCTTATGTCCCAATTATACCATAAATTTAACATTCCGAATATCTTTGACTCTTATTCCCAATATACCATAAATTTAACATTCCGAATATCTTTGACTCTTATGTCCCAATTATAATAAATTTAACATTCCGAATATCTTGACTCTTATGTCCCCATTATACCTTAAATTTAACATTCCGAATATCTTTGACTCTTATGTCCCAATTATACCTAAATTTAACATTCCGAATATCTTTGACTCTTATTCCCCATTATACCATAAATTTAACATTCCGAATATCTTTGACTCTTATGTCCCAATTATACCATAAATTTAACATTCCGAATATCTTGACTCTTATGTCCCAATTATACCTTAAATTTAACATCCCGAACATCTTTGACTCTTATGTCCCAATTATACCATAACTTTAACATTCCGAATATCTTTGACTCTTATTCCCAACTATACCATAAATTTAACATTCCGAATATCTTTGACTCTTATGTCCCAATTATAACTTAAATTTAACATTCCGAATATCTTGACTCTTATATCCCATTATACCTTAAATTTAACATCCCGAACATCTTTGACTCTTATGTCCCAATTATACCATAAATTTAACATTCCGAATATCTTTGACTCTTATTCCCAACTATACCATAAATTTAACATTCCGAATATCTTTGACTCTTATGTCCCAATTATAACTTAAATTTAACATTCCGAATATCTTGACTCTTATATCCCCATTATACCTTAAATTTAACATCCCGAATATCTTTGACTCTTATGTCCCATTATACCTAAATTTAACATCCGAATATCTTTGACTCTTATGTCCCATTATACCATAAATTTAACATTCCGAATATCTTTGACTCTTATGTCCCAATTATACCATAAATTTAACATTCCGAATATCTTGACTCTTATGTCCCAATTATACCTTAAATTTAACATCCCGAACATCTTTGACTCTTATGTCCCAATTATACCATAACTTTAACATTCCGAATATCTTTGACTCTTATTCCCAACTTATACCATAAATTTAACATTCCGAATATCTTTGACTCTTATGTCCCAATTATAACTTAAATTTAACATTCCGAATATCTTGACTCTTATATCCCCATTATACCTTAAATTTAACATCCCGAATATCTTTGACTCTTATGTCCCATTATACCTTAAATTTAACATCCCGAATATCTTTGACTCTTATGTCCCCATTATACCATAAATTTAACATTCCGAATATCTTTGACTCTTATGTCCCAATTATACCATAAATTTAACATTCCGAATATCTTGACTCTTATGTCCCAATTATACCTTAAATTTAACATCCGAATCTTTGACTCTTATGTCCCAATTATACCATAACTTTAACATTCCGAATATCTTTGACTCTTATTCCCAACTATACCATAAATTTAACATTCCGAATATCTTTGACTCTTATGTCCCAATTATAACTTAAATTTAACATTCCGAATATCTTGACTCTTATAACTTAAATTTAACATCCCGAATATCTTTGACTCTTAAATTTAACATCCGAATATCTTTGACTCTTATGTCCCATTATACCTTAAATTTAACATCCCGAATATCTTTGACTCTTATGTCCCATTATACCTTAAATTTAACATCCGAATATCTTTGACTCTTATGTCCCATTATACCATAAATTTAACATTCCGAATATCTTTGACTCTTATGTCCCAATTATAACTTAAATTTAACATTCCGAATATCTTGACTCTTATAACTTAAATTTAACATCCCGAATATCTTTGACTCTTAAATTTAACATCCCGAATATCTTTGACTCTTATGTCCCATTATACCTTAAATTTAACATCCCGAATATCTTTGACTCTTATGTCCCCATTATACCATAAATTTAACATTCCGAATATCTTTGACTCTTATGTCCCAATTATAACTTAAATTTAACATTCCGAATATCTTGACTCTTATATCCCCATTATACCTTAAATTTAACATCCCGAATATCTTTGACTCTTATGTCCCGTTATACCTTAAATTTAACATCCGAATATCTTTGACTCTTATGTCCCCATTATACCATAAATTTAACATTCCGAATATCTTTGACTCTTATGTTCCCATTATACCATAACTTTAACATTCCGAATATCTTTGACTCTTATGTCCCAATTATAACTTAAATTTAACATCCCGAACATCTTTGACTCTTATATCCCCATTATAACTTAAATTTAACATCCCTAATGTCTCCGACTCTTTATGTCTCCATATATACCTTAAATTTAAAACATTAGCTACTTTTATTAAACGTCTAATTTAACGTTAGATTAACATGCTTTGTAACTCTCGGTGCTGCTTCTTTTCTTTTTCTGACCGGGTTAGCAAACCACATTCACATTAACTTCGGAAGCAATCTTAGCACCTCTTATAATACACACTTACGTCAGTATACCAACCCATCATTTTTAATAGTCTGAGTTCGCCTTCATCTTTCAACTCCATATTACTAGAAGTAATGTTTGTCTCTTGTGTCGTGGTATCCATGACGGTTTGTAATCATGGCGTTGATCATTTTCTTTCCGTTCCATTCGTCCTGGAAAAACACATGAACGCTACATTACCTATATATCAATTTTTAGAAATTATGGTTGGCCCGAGTGTAACATAATGTTGCACCCTCCACCACAGTGGTTTTTAAACACTAACATCTCACTAATTTTTAATGCCTGAAATTGTAGTGCAGTACAATCTCCCACATTCCATATAAGAAAAAATCGACTATAGAGAGACGTTCATTTAAAAAGAAATGGTAACATAGCGCAAGAACTACAAACTGTGAATAAAACAAAATGAATACACAACGCTACCTTGTGTTTATTGTGTCCTTTTCGTTTTCCTCTTCCACGACCTTGTACTCATTACTATTAACAGTATGTACTTTGTCATACATCTCGCCCTGATACTCGTATGATCACCTTTCCATCTGTTTTGGTCATCGTAACGATTAAACCTTGGACCCAACATTAGAACACCCCCTGTTGCAGTCATTATAACCATTTCTTTTGTAGCCGTTGTACAGTTTATACTGCCCTCCGCCCCCGATATTCCTGGTGGTGATGAGTATAAACCGTTTTCTTCTGTGGTTTACTACCAGAACCACTATCACATTTACATGCTCCAGTGGATTTACCCGTGTTTGAGTGATGCTTAGGAGTGCTTTCGTCAGCTGGGTTACAAGAATGCGTTTTCTTATTTGAGACTTCAGTATACGACTTGATAATAGGACCCGTCTGTTTGAGCCATTATTACTAAAGATCCTTTGAATGACATGTAATATTATGAGGCTTTTTGAACCGGTTGGGTGCTTCTTATGCGACACATTAGCTTTAGCTTGAGCTTGTAAACAATTCGTACACACCGAGTTAGAACTGGTATACAAAAACATTTACCAACAGAGGTTGTGATTAGAGTCCTGGTGAGACGGAGGGGGAGTGACAATGAGTCGGCACAATGTTGAGGTGTGGAGGAGATTCTTTCATCGTTGGAATCGCACAGTGACGCGCCGTTTTGTATGCTACTTGTGTCACTATGCGTTATCAGTGGAACTTTCGAGTTCGCTACCTTTCAATTTTTGCGCGTGCTTTCGAGGTGATTTTTCACTGTCGACCGATTCAGCGTACTCACCACCATTCTCTACGACTCCATTTGTATCCGTAGAACATTTCTCTTCGTGTTCTTCTTGAGCTGCTGTTTTCTGCTCTTAGGCTGTGATTTTTCTTCATTTTGTTTAAGCTTTTATTTCCTTTCTCTTTTCTTTTCAACGTTATTTTCTTGCGTTGTTCTTTCGCTTTTTCGGCATCTGAAATTTCTTTTACAACCAATTCTAGTTGAGATATGCCTTGTTTTTCCTCCACAGCCGTCTAAAGAGGATCAATTAAAAATAGGCGGAATTAAAATTTAAAGCAAATATTTTTCACAAGTAATCAGAACAATACGAATACATGAAGAGTAGAGGCGCATTAATTGGGTCATATTTGCCAGGCGTATCCACTTTTAAAAAGCCCATCTTTGTAAGTATTTTAGAAAAACATTTTTAACGAAAACAGATTAAAGACACTGTTCAACAGCTAATAACTAAATTAAAGATATTAAAAAGTTTGTCCACTATAAATAGAGAGCATTCGCTAAAAAGTATGTTAGTTTTGGGGTTCCCTCTAAGCGAATAAAAATTCAAGTTTATATTTAACATAAAAAACGTAATGTTTTTATATAAGCAGTTTAGGGCGTGGACAAAGATATATTAAAAATTGCAGAATTTAGGAAAAAACAAACAAAACAAAAATATGTACCTCGAAACCTTTCTCAGTGCTTCAACGCCAAGATAAAATAACATCTGCCAGGTTTGTTCCTCTGGCTCGTAGTTTTTGCCAAAGTCTGTGCAGTCTTTCCATAAGTGTATACCAATGACAAGTAAAGTACCTAGAGTTAGGATCAACAAGGAGTATAAACACTTTTAACAGTGAACAGCAAAATTTATTAACTATCAAGCCTGTCCACTGACATTATACTGTTGCTAACTCGAATATAGCAAAGCCTTTCACAAAAGTAATCATTAGTAAAAATGTAATATTCAGGGTTTGGTTTTTTCGGCTATATACCATACCTCCTCTTGTGCAATGTCTATAGTTCTTGCATGTCTTTCTCTAACGACCGCCAGCCAGTTCCGGTTCAGCTCTTCCAATCAGATGAGCAATAAAATCAGTATCACAAACAACATGCACATGTCTCTCCTTCGGACAGCTCTTCAATCCTTCATATAATCCAGCACAGTACCTAAAAATAAAATAAAATACATGAATCTATGGTACTCTGACACAATTTAATTAGACTTTGTTTTATATACAGTAAATAGAATTGCTGTTGAGTATCTAATGATAAGCCCACGAGAAAGGAAAAGATGCACCAGTCATTGTGCATCAAGAATAGAACAGAAAGAGTTGGTAAGTAAACTGCGTCTTTTAATCAAGAAAACGCACCCCTTTTCAGCATCACCATCTAACATCACCAGTCAATATACTGTAAGCTTTTTAATACTTTTGACTTGCACTCAGAACAAAATCTAAACATGAGGAGAATAGCATTTTTGACATCACATATTTGATCCATATTAAATCATCAACTGGTGTTTATCTAAGTCGACTTTACAAAGCCTAATATAAAGATCGTTGACTAAAAAGATCATTTGCATTTCTTCAACCTCAGTTTTAAATTGAGAATGAAATATTGACCTGTGCTTTCTGAGATAGCTTTCCAGTGTGTCCAGTAAAAGACTCAGAGTCAATCAGAAACTACCTGAAAGAGAAAAAAGCAATAAATTATTGTTCTATATCGAGCTTGAAAATTGCTATTGTACACTGTAATATTTAGGTGCAAACATTTCAGAGCTAATTCTTAAGCGATTCTCTTCCCAAATTACAAAGTGAATTCTTACTTACGAAGTACATATCAATGTGCCTCAGAAGAAACAGAAAAAAACCCCAGCAAATCCCCGTTTCTATTATTGTTAAAAAAATCTTTTTGAGGAAACTAGCCAAAGTGAGAAATATGAAAATGAAAATAATTTTTGGAGGAAACTAATCCAGGTGAGAAATATGAAATAAAATTTTTTTTGAGGAAACCAATCAAAGGGAGAATGTGAAATAATTTATTTTTTTTATCAGTGGAGAATATGAAATAAAAATAATTTTTTAAGGAAACTAACCAAAGTGAGAATAGAAAGTGACATTTGCCATTAATTTTTAAGAGTAATTTAAAAAGATAATTTTGGTTAGCTAGATATTAAGCTACCAAAGCCCGAGGTAGCTAATCACAATCATGTTTCAAATTTTTTTTGATTTCGAAGATCATACCCACAAGCAATAATCTACTGTGTGTTAATATTATGCCCACATACTTTGAACTTGTCAATGTTTAAAAAGATAATTTTGGTTAGCTAGATATTAAGCTACCAAGACCGAGGTAGCTAATCACAATCATGTTCAAATTTTTTTTGATTTCGAAGATCATACCCACAAGCAATAATCTACTGTGTTTTTATATTATGCCCACATACTTTGAACTTGTCAATGTTTATGCTCACAACGGACTTAGGATCTTTAGGTTATTGGGTTAGATCCTCAAACTGCAATAATTTTTGAGTGAGCACGGTCTATTTCCTCGGTTTCCTGGACTTTCGCGGTAGGAACGTTAATTGTTTCACAATGCGGACATCTCAACGCTCCAAACCAGCAGCCCTACACATTCTGCCAAACATGAACTCTCGCAGCCTTTCGGCGACAGGAAATGCTGTTTTGCCACTTTCTAATTGGCCGGCTAAAACACTGTTTTGTGCAGAATTAATTTCGTGAATGGGAGATTTTGTTAATTTTACATGACTTTAAAGTGTTTTTAGCAGTGTTTTCTGTGCTAACAGTGTGCTCTTTACGTAACGTTTGACTACAACACAAAAAATAATGATAACATCATTTAGGAAAATTTAAATACTGTGAATGCCATATTTTAAAAAATGTTATAGTCCATGAGACAGGGGTGGAAATTGGAACATTTTGCGCACTATACATACTATATACCAAAAGCTCGCAAATTTTATGTAGATTACGAATATGAATGATAATAAGCTTAAAAGGGTCATTTTTGACCCATATTTTACGCTTGACTGCATCATACCCAATATAATTGTAGGAACTTTTTTGATCTTACTGAAATTTTCTATCCTTCGCATCTCGAGATATAGATGAGTAATAAAGTCTAAATTTTGGTCATAATTAGTCCTTAGCATGAGGATTTAAAAAACCAAATCAAAATCAAAATGGTTACCATGGTTGCCATGGCAACATGCTGAATTATGCGAAATTAGCGATTTTTCGATATTTTTATAACATTTTCGTCTTTTTATCAAAGATTTCCCAAATAGGAAACCGATTTCAATGTAGTTATAAACAGGCATTCGAAAATTTCAATGCTAGTTATATCCACTTGATAACCGGTGTTCCTACTTCTTAGCATTTACTTTAAGAGTAATCAGTAGAAAAATGGTGAACCATGCAGTGTAATTATATAAAAAAAAACAAATATGTAAACCGAATCCTAGAACAGTTGGTTTCTTGCTCAGAAGATCGTGCAGCTGACGCAATTTACAGGAAAGCAGAGAAGAACAAAGACTTTAAAATGATGGCATTAGTATCGATGGATTTGTTCGCTAAAGAAGCTCATTATCATAAAACATGCTACAGAAATTACACAAGGAAAGATCCTCCGTCATTAAACCAAGAAAACCAGGTTGATGAACAAAGCCAAGTCGATAAAAATGTTATAAGTGAAGAATTTGAAAGAAACAGATTGCCAATATTTAAAGACATTGCTAAAACGATGCATGAAAAAATTGCAGATAATAAGATTGTCAGCTATCATACACTACAACAGCAAATGATTAATAAAATGAATAGTTTAGGGCACAGTGGCTGGAAAACAAACAAACTTGTCTCATTATATTTCAAGAGAAATATTAAAAAACATTTTAAAGACGAAAAGTCGATCAAGCATAACAATGATACTTACTTCTATAGTAAAAATATTTCCCTACAGGCTTTAATAAGGCAAATTATTGATCTTAATGAAGAGCTAGGTGATTCCCAAGCTTGACCGCTTTCAAAAATGTGCACAAATAATAAAAGAAGACATAAATGACATGAAAGATATGTTGCCTTGGCAACCAAGACCAACTGATTTAGATCCACAGAATTTTCGATATCCTGAAAAATTGGAGAGATTTGTAGATGTATTGATGGAAAATCGCCCAGATAGGCTTAAATTGTGTCTAATGCAAGATATTGTTTACAATGTTACAATAGTAAGAGTAAAAACACCGAAAAGTGTGCCCCTACCCGCAACTGTTAAAAACTTAACAAACAACACCGAGTTGATAACAATTTTGAACAAATTTGGACATGAAATATCGTACTCACTCCTGATGGAGATTCACACTGAAGAAGCCTTTCGTATCTGTGAGGAACATCTTAACACCGGTTTAATACTTCCAGAGAGTTGGAAAAGACAAGAATTTTCAGTCTATGTGAACAATATCATTATCCAGATGATTGCCGGAAATTTCGGTGTGGATATCTCTCACAGATCCCCGAAAAAAAAACGTGCCTGTCGTTCGTTCAAAGAATGTGCCATTTCTGGGAAAGTATCTGTAAACCGTCAAAACAAAAACCGCATTGGTCCAGAACCTTTGATTTTCCCTGAATGTGACATAAAAGATTTCATTTTTGGAGATTGTGAAAAAGAAAACTTTTTATGGTGCTTCCTTCGCTACAATTTAATCCCACAGATAGTGCCTAGTTGGACAGGCCTTAATATCACCATGCATAAAGGAACGCCTGTTTTGAAGTCATCAGTTCATTATCTAAACTCAATTGACGCACCTGCGACAGAGTTATCAACTATATATCAGGTAAATCCCCCATCAGGACCATAATGTCTGAAAGTGTAATAAAACTTAATATTGGAACTTCCCATGAAAGGCCTGTGTAATGTTTTCGTCACAGTTGGGGAAAATGCTCTCCTTTTAGTCTCTTCTGGATTCAATCAAATCAGCGTGCTTTGTTCGAACCACGAAGAAGCTGATACTCGTCTTCTTTTGCATGCCCAGCATGCAAGTTATAGTCACAATAATGTTATCATCTATTCACCAGACACTGATGTTTTCGTTATCCTTTTGTCAAAGAGCACAAATATTGAAACAGATCTATATTTCATGACTGGCACTGGTAATAAAAGAAGGATAATTGACGTTAATGCCGTCGCTAACCATTGTTTTACCAATATGAATACAACAAATTGTGAAAAAGGGATGTTTCTTGATGCCATTCTCGGATACCATTGCTTTAGTGGATGTGACAGTATCAGTGCCTTTGCAGGAAGAGGAAAAGTGAAACCTCTATCAATAATGTGTAAAGACATAAATTATTTGGAGTGTTTTTCTCAAACCTTGGACATGAGGAAGATGTAACAGAAGAAAGTGTTACAACATTGGAGAAATTCACATGCCAAATCTATGGAAAAATTGGCAATGAGATCAGTATCAATCTACTGTCGCAAAAATGGGAAGATATCAGTTAATTTGTAACCACCATGTTTGAATGTATTGATTCAACATATCAATAGAGCAAATTACCAGGGAAGAATTTGGCGACAATCGTTGGAACCCTACCAGAATATCTCACAGCCACACGGAAAAGGATGGATACTTGAGGATGGAAAACTAGATATCCAATGGATGACCTGTAACCCAGCCCCTGATGAGGTATTAATTTTTATTTATTTTTAAAACGTTTTTGGTATTGCATTGGCTAGCTTCACATCTTTTAACATTAACATTAAAATTTATTTTGTAATTCAGCATTCCTAATAGAAATCGACCTAAAACTAATTATCAGATTATTATTATCCAATTAACCAATTATACATGACTTTTCTTTCAGGTTTTAGAACTCATTTCCTGTGACTGTCGCAAATGTGAACTGACTTGTGTATGTATTACAAATGGCTTCAAGTGCACAGACATATGTAAATGTAAAGACTGTGAAAATATGAACTTCGAACTTAAAGAAAATGATTACGAGGATGACACATATGATGTTGAAGACGATGAATTTGATGACTTTCAATAACTGCATAGAATGTTTATTTTGAGTTTTAGTGAATTTACTCTGTTTAATTTTAGTTATACTTTAATGGAACTAACTTTATAACCGCAAAATTTAATAACCGCAAAACTTCCAAATTACAATGGCAACCCTTTCTATCATCTTTTACTGTTATTAGGTATAACTAGCATTGAAATTTTCGAATGCCTGCTTATAACTACATTGAAATCGGCTTCCTATTTGGGAAATCTTTGATAAAAAGACGAAAATGTTATAAAAATATCGAAAAATCGCTAATTTTGAATAATTCAGCATGTTGCCATGGCAACCATGGTAGCCATTTTGATCTTTTTTTTGGTTTTCTAAATCCTCATGCTAAGGACTAATTATGACCAAAATTTGGACTTTATTACTCATCTATATCTCGAGATACGAAGGATAGAAAATTTCAGTAAGATCAAAAAAGTGATGCAGTCAAGCGTAAAATATGGGTAAAAAAAGCTTATCATTAATATTTGTAATCTACATAAAATTTGCGAGCTTTTAGTATATAGTATGTATAGTGCGCAAAATGTTCACCCATCTCATGGACTCTTAGGGGAATATAATTTTGGAGGTTTTAGCAAACACCATTAAATTTAGTTCTCAGTGGAATTTAGTTCTGTGGACATTAACTAATTTTCCTAATCCTGACAAAATCTTAAAAACCTGACAGATTGGCAACACTGAATATTCTAAAGTTGTTTTTAAATATAAAAACTGTTAATAATTACTTCATCTCTGCAATCTTGAGATAACAGGTCCCAAACGTCCATCCAATTCCTTAAAAAAAATCACAACTAACAAAGTCAAAAAGACCTTATCGTTTAGAAAGAAAGGAAATATCAATACACAAATACAAATTTCTGTAAACAAAACATTTATAAAAATACAAAAATTAATAGGAGAAAAACACATTCAATGCACCACGGATTACACAACTTCTTCACAGTATGAAAAAACTAGGATGAGGAGTGCACAATGCTGGACATACCCAGATGCCCTGGCTTTGTGAGTTTCAAGTGAATGAAGTATACAACGTCTGTTTCTTCTACTTTTTGGAATCGTATCTACTATATCATTTAAATGTGATCTAAAAGAAAAGATGTTAAAAATAGAGGAAGCATTTCAAACAAACAAACAAACAAACAAACAAACAAACAAACAAACAAACAAACAAACAAACAAACAAACAAACAAACAAACAAACAAACAAACAAACAAACAAACAAACAAACAAACAAACAAACAAACAAACAACAAACAAACAAACAACAAACAAACAAACAAACAACAAACAAACAAACAAACAAACAACAAACAAACAAACAACAACAAACAAAGAAATAAATAAATAAATAAATAAATAAATAAATAAATAAATAAATAACAATATTCATGTTCCCGAAATTGAAATCTGATGGTCCCGTTTTTCTAAAATGTTCCCTAAATTGAAATATAATATTTCAATTTCGGGAACATGTTCCCTAAATTAAAAATTTTGTTCCCGTTGTTCCCTAAATTGAAACAAGAACATTTCAATTTCGGGAACATGTTCCCTAAATTGAAACGAACTGTTCCCTGTGTTCCCGATTTTGAAACGAGGTGTTCCCTATGTTCCCGATTTTGAAACGAGTTGTTCCCTATGTTCAAAACGAGTTCTCGGTGGTTGAATCTACAGTCCCATCTACGTGATAACAAGCACTTTCAGCAGGTAATTGTTTTTCTATTGTGGAAATTTTACACAGTTCCAACTCAAATTAAAGGAAGGGCTGTATAATGGGAGAAACCCGTCCATAATTTTTCCAAGGTAAATTATGTGCTAACATAATATTTTAATTAGTATTTTTTTCTTATAGTCATACATTTTTTCATCAAATTTTACTTAACTTTTTTCTTCTTTAATTAGGCTAATTATACTATTATTTGTCACCTGCTAATTACATATGATGTTGTATTCTTGTATTTGTTGTCATTTTTCTTTATTTAAATATACTATTGTAGATTCGAAAGCGCTGGTATCAATCAGCAGGTATTTTTTATTTTATTAGCAAATTATTTGAGCCTTTTTTATTGGTTTCTTCCAAATATATACTTTTAACATTTTGTAGGACAATGTTTGTGGCAAAAATGATTGTGCGCCTGAAAATGAATCAAAAAGCGCTTTTCATCAAACTACAAGCATTGAAACATAATACGTCTAACTAAATTATTTTTAACAATGAAATAGAATGTTTTCTGAAATATTCTTAAGACATTCTAAAATGCCAACACGTTAGCACCCTTCTATGAACCCTGACAGAATTCTGTTCGCGATGTTAACATTTAACGGCTTACATTATGCATCAACCATACATCAGCATTGCCTACCAAGTTCCCCTCACTCTGCACGGCTGTAGCTATGATAGGCCTGTCTTAACCATGCTAGCACGGTGGATAGATTAATTATCATGAAGTAAAATATCTAAGCGCGCTGCTTTCTTTGATCAAATTAGTGACATTCATTCAAAAAAATGAACAGAAATAAAAGAGTCATTAACTTTCCAACATATTTTATTAGCCAAATGTTAAATAGATTTCCTTTTGTTTTAATTAAATTGCTTTCTATATTTAAAAATTAACTTGTGTTTTACAGGAAGAACAATTGTTAGAAGATTTATGCGAAACAATGCGTGCAGGAAATGCGAGCGAAAGCTCAGGAGGTAAATAACATCTCGATCTCTGTGTTATTATTTTTTTTCAGAATAAAGTAATAAATGTTTTTTCTATATCTTATCTTTTTCAAACTGGCTAACAAATAAAAAGGTTAGCAGCAAGACCTTAGAGTGCCCAATCTGGGGTCAATTAAAGACAAATTTGAAAAAGCATGTAATAATAGTTCACAACATGGATGAAATTAAAGCTTTAGGTTTGGCAAGTCAAACTGGACAATTGCATCTCGAAAGAAAAGCAATCAAACGAAAACATCCCAGAAGAGTATGTCCAGTTTCCGCTTGTGCAAAATTAGTTCCACGGATTCACAATCATTTAAAAACCACACACAAAATCACTGATCAATCGATTTATCGAAGATGTTTGCAAGAAGCCGAATTTATGTGGAACCAAATGAGTCAGAGTCAGAGACAAGTGAAAGTAAAAGTGAAGAAAGCGACGAAGACGAAGTTGAATGTGAAATGGTCAAAAGGATCTACAAAAAATGTGGGTAAGAATACTTAAAAACGGACAAAAGACTTGCCAATAGATTCTGACAGCACGAGCGACGAAGACTGGTTCGCCGCAAAGGTAGAAAAGCTCGAACGCAGAAAGGTAACAACTATTATAATATTATTTCAAGTGGTTTAAAATTTTTAGAGTAGCATAAGAATTGTTTAATTTTTTCGAGTACTGTACATCTTCTTTTGTAGTAACAAAGCTTAAAATTATTAAAATACAAGCAAGAAGAATGTTGCAGAACTTTTGTCAAAAGATGGAAATGAAGAGGAATTTAATGAAACTAACGGTATATATATTTTTAAAGTCATTTACTTTGTCCTTGAAACACTTTATCTGTACGTAAAATAATAATATTAGAGATTAAACCTCCTTGACTAATAATGGAACCTTTTTTATCTAATTTATAATTCTAATTTATAATTAGTCGCTACAACGTTTGGGCTTTTTACTGTCACAATACAGGTCGAAAACACTTTTAAGTAACAATACTTCGTACATTTTGAATTTTTATAAATGTCAAAGAACCGCAAAATTCAGAAGTTGATTTTCTTGTACCACACAATGATATTGACACACCAGCAAAAGAACACAAAGATAAATAATCTCCTTATTTTATACGTTATACACAATTAATTGTGGCTGCCTTAATCTTCTTGCTATATGGTGTTTCTGTTTATTGTTTTTTTTTTCTCAGTAAAATGAAATTATATTTATTACTTTTTAGAAAAGAAATGTGAAAACGAAGCTACTGTGGTACAAAAGGAAGTCATCCCGTCTGGTAGCGCGAATGATGTTGAAGGTAATCATTTTTATCAGAGTTCTTAGCGATAACGTGAAGCATTAAGGTCGGAAATTGATAATAAGAACAATAGAAGAAATGTTAATAAGCTAGTATTTAAAATTTTTTCCTTTTTCTGTTTAGAAAATAAATGTGATGGTGTAGGAAAATTAATTCCACTTGCTAATGAAAATGAATTTGACGGTAATATTTAATTCGGTAAAACTATGTTTGTAGATAAAAATTGAATCTTAGTGGTGCATAATTTTGGTATCTCTTATTGCAGAATAATAACGAAACAACGAAAATAACACAAATAAAATCTCTTGAAAAACAGGAAAATCATAAGCGTCTCAAGCGTGATAAACATAACAAAATTAATTAATTGTAAAAGCAATGAGTTCTACGGTTTATTTCTTTTATTATTGCTACACTCTTTAAAAGTTTTACTCAATTTATTTCACTTTCTAAAGTTTTTAAATATACATTTCGCAATATGGAGGGGATACCGTCCTTTAAGATTCGTGTTTACATTACTTCCTAATCAGTACTTTTTACGCCTGATAGTACTTTCGTTTCTCTATGTCGAATACGAGTCAAAGCATTTCTACTTACTTCAAATAAGAAAAAGAAAAGAAACATTATTGAGACGAAAATTAGAAATTACCAATGCGTATGCTTAGGAAGTTTTTGAATATAAAGTGGCGTGTAATAACCGTCTAAAACCGTCTAAAATGTAGCCCTTTAGACGGGCAAAAAATACCGTCTAAAATGTAGCTGGTATTTGGCAATTATCATATTCACTTTTGTCCGAGTATTGTCCTTTTTTCAATGTTGAAAGTGTAACTCTGCTTTTATATATGGTAATTTTTGTAATCTCTTTTTACTTTATTAGATAATGATGGAACTGAAGACGAAGACAGGGATGATGAAGATAAGAATATTGACAATGCAATGATCCCTTGGAAAGAATCTTCATTGTTCAACGGGTTTTTTAATTTGTTGATAAGTGCTGATGGAAAGTGTGTTCCCTCCCGACAGGCTAAACAACACATGAAGCAGGTTATCCTGATCCTTCAAGAGTGTAGTGATAACACATATATTCTGAGCTGTTTGTTTGATCGCAAAAGCATCAGGGATAAATGGCTAGTTGGTTTTGACCTCAGAAGAGAGGCTGGAACTGTGAAGAGCTATATCCATTCTCTCGGCTTTTTTTATAAATTTCTGTTAAGCGAGCAACAGTATGGCAAATATCAAGATAAGATACCTTCTCTTGTTATAATGTGCGAAAATTGGATTTCAGTCTACAGAAAAAAAGCAAAAAAAATCGTTGGAAGTGTGACATAGAGCAGCTTAGCCAATTGTTTACTGGTGAAGAAGTCAGAAAATTGGACGAGTCTGAACTCATCCAGTACTGCCGAAAAGTGGTAAAATCTTTTAAATGCAAAAAATTATTACCTTCTTTGAAACAGTTTACCAATGTCCGCGACTATATTCTAATGAATCTTTGCTTGGACAATGCGTCGAGAACTGGGGCCTTAGCAAACATGACGCTAAAAGAATTTAGGAAGGCCCATTACAAGAACGACAACGACCGATATGTGGTGGCTGTTCTTGATCACAAAACGTTGGAGACTGCTGGGCCTGCTGTTATTGTATTCACACCACATCTCTATAAAGATACTCTGGTCTATGTCGTCATCCATGGTTACCGCCCAGATCAATTCGTTCTGAGGAAAAGCTGTGGGACATTACCAAGAACTACCTCGCACCTCCGCAACCTTAGTCCGTAAGTCAGCGGTTTCCAAGGTGCAGGAAAACAAAAGAGAGATGCGATGAAATCTTGCCCACTTGATGTGCGACTCTAAAGAAACTGCAAAAAGAATTTATTACTTGCAGGAAAAATCAAAAAAGGCAGCTGAAACTAGTGCGTCACTTCACACAGTCTTTCGTCAAGATGATCATGTGGACGACCGTGACTACGACATTGTCGAAGAAATTACTTAACACTTCTGTGAAGACATCAAACGGAAAAAAATTACAATAGCAATCGTCAGGGAAAAGATTGGTCTAAGTGAACGGTTTAGAGATTTTTCTAAAATAGGTTAGCGGGACAAAATATACGTCACATAATAAAGAAAGAAGAAGGTGCAAGTGTGATTTTTAAATTTTTATACTACTGTTAAAACCTTGTTTGACTTAAACACTCAAGTGATATATTATCTTATACTATAATTCCAAGAAAAATCAAACAAGCCATTTGTAACAAGTATCTGTTAAATAACTTAAAATATCTTTAGAATGCAAGGAAGAATCATCTTCGGAAGAAGAAAGTGCTACTGCATCAAATGCATCATCAATACCAAGCTGGGGCGCCAGCAGAAAATATAGGGTAGTTTTCAGTGATACTGATTTAAAACTGATACGCTCTATCTTTGGAATGATGATTACGGCGGACAAGGATAGTCGGATTCGCACAAGAGATTTTAAGCGGTTGCTTCAAGAAAACGAACAAGCAAACGCATTGCTGGAAAAATATGGAGAGGATACGCTGTTGTCCAAAGTTCGCATTGAACGAAAAGCTTTTTTGAGGGAAATGTAAAAAGTAAAGAAGAATTTTGTTTGAACTGCAAATTAAGTGTACTGATTTCATTAAAAATACTTACCAAGATTTAGAATTTCCTTAGAATTACCATGAAAGTTCGAGAAAATCTTAAATATTACTTGAATTATTCGCACACGGACTAAGGCAAAATGTAACTGCATGGTCTGTTTTAAATGTGGTCTCGCAATGAATGCTATACACGCAGTGGTGTCGTTCTGGTTGTGCACGTCTTTATAAAATAGCGAGTGGTCTAAAGTTGGGAAATTTTATGTTGGCATCTTTTAAAATTTTAATATTACTTGATTAGTAACTTTTTAGCAGTGTGGGCGTTGAAATCAGAATTTTGTCTTTAACAACTAAAAGTAAAAGTTTTTTACAAAAACATCATAATTTCCCCTCCACATTATCCTTCATTGTAATAAATAACTTATGGTAATAAATGCAAAAAATTGGGATACTAGATTACTAGATTACTAGGTTCTTTGCTTGTTTCTTATCAAAAGTGTACAGTCCAACAAGATACTAACTCGTTTGTCAACCCACGATAATATGTTGTTTTTTTATTTACGTCTTATTTAATGTACTAGTTTTAACCATCGTAATAAAAAAGATGTTTCATTTATTTGACAAAACCTGATTGTTGTAGTTCAAATCCAATCCCTGTCACATCTAACAAAATACCTCTTATTGGATAACCGCTAGGTCAGTTATATCTGCACGTAAATTACAATGAGTTTAGAGGAAAAAAGGCAAGGAAGAAAATTTGTATAATGATCGGTAGTTGGTGTACAGAGTATGGCGCAAAACTTGTTTTTAACAGGTTGTGTCCAAATAAGTTGACTTAAATCAGTATTAGATAAGTAAACATTTTTGCACTATCACAAAAAATAAAAAATCTATAAAAATTATTGGTAGATTTCTTACGACAAAAAAGAGACTGGACGTTAGCTCGTAACTCTGGTGGTATAAGGCTTTCTTTTTTTTAGTAATGAGTTATTATACTGTTGAGACCAGAAAATGCCATTCACAGCACAAGCATTGTAATAATAAGAATAAGGTGCGCTCGACGTATAAGCGTCTAAAAAAATAGATAAATATTACATTCACTGGTTAGAAATGTAGAGAAAAATTGCCCCAAATGGTTGCGTGTATGGAAGTATTGACAAACAAACTTTTTGGAACATATCAACCTTGGATTATAAGAAATCAAAAAAATCCACTCGAGCATTTTACAACAGAGCATGCGTATTTTCGTAGGTCAATTCAAGCTGCTTTTGTGGATTATGACATTTGGAAATATACAAAAGCACAATTGGGTTCTATGAAATACCCAATACACTTTTTCCGTGGGAACATTGGCAAAAAAATTTAAAACTTTCTTATCCTAAACCGCAATTTCATTTTCGAAAGTTTTTTTTTATAAATAAATAATTCAACAACACTGTAGACTGTATTGCGTGAGGTCACAGATGGGGGTATGTTCAAATATGGGTTCTTATGAACAACCGACGAGTAGTTGATAAGCGTAAATGTTTAGCTTTAAAATGTTCATACAACTAAATAATTTTACAGTAAAACTCACACAAAGCGGACGCTTTAATTTGTCCCGGTTGATTTCTTCAAAAAACAATCATTGCATAACCGCCATGCATGTCAAAAGGAGGGAACTTTTGAGCATCGAGCTGTTTTGCTGCTTCCTTCCTATTACTATCAAAGTACTGGCACTTTGAACTCTACTCTGACCGTTTGGGTCGTGTGAAACACAAATGTTTCTTCAAAGTACACTGTATGTAGCTTAACGTGTTTGGAGGATGGATAGAAGAGCTAGGGCAAATTGAGGCCGCACCCTTGCGGCCGAGTTGTTCATAAAAATCCGTATTTAAATTGTGCTGTGGGTTTAAAATTTGTTTTTGGAATGTAGAAGACTTAAACACTTTCCTTCTTGATTAGGTATAGGCTAGAACTTTTACGACACTTTCATTTTTTGACCTGTTACGCGGAGATATGAAAGCTATATCTTAGATGCTAAAACAAAAGGTGGATATTGTACAATTTGTCGAAGTTAGTTGGATTTAAGCCATAAAAAAGTTATAAAAATAAAAAGGTAACGCTATCAAAAAAAGACGCCAGCATTGAGTTATTAATTGACAAATAACTTTTTTCCATTTTGATTAGTTATTGGTTATTGTGCCAAATATTTTTACCGAATTGCCCTCTCCTTACACCTCCCTCCGCATAAAAAAAGTATAAATTGGAGAATCGCTTCGTGTATGCAATGTACTGGTGTATGCTTAAGCGGAAGATGATTTAATATAGCTGTCACTAAATAAGGATTTATCGAAATCATATTATAAAAAGGTCAGAAAGTTGTGCCTTGTGTAGAATTTGCCGACATTGACTTAGGACTTGTTTATTCAGGATTACCAAATCTACGCTTTTCAGGGATTAGACTTGATTCATATAGCTTTAGTCATTAGTATAGGTACTACTCACTTCAGTGGCAGAAGTACATATAAAAATATAAAGGTAACAGAATCGCATGAGTGGTAGAGTAGTCAATGTCGGCGTGATACAACTGTAACAGTATAAATGTTCCCGAAATTGAAATAAATAACTTTTCTATATCTATTTCTAAATCTTCATAAAGGCTTTTGCAGGAAGTAACACCACTAAGCGCTTCCTAAACATCAGCTTTAACGAAACCAACATCAAAGTTTAAGAGATATAGTAGAAAAAGGCGCAGATTTTTAGATATGACATTGTTCCCGAAATTGAAATTCTCGAATTTTTGTCTTTCAGGGGCATAATGAGAAGCAGGAAAAAAAATTAATTTTAATTTTCTACGTAAAAACTCTCTCCGTGTTTCATATTAACGTTTAGTAACTAATAACCCGTCTAGAAATCAATACTTTTGTCGAAAACGGAAGAAAAGTGAAACGGCTTAAAAGCAAAAATTTTGAAATCTCATAAAACTACGGCATATGTTGTGCAGTAACATAAGTATACTGTAGAATACTTGAGAAATGAAAATTATGCTAATTTCTAGATAGATAAGTCGAAATGTGGGTGGAATCAGGTGGACAATAGTCAATTTTCATTAACACTTTAAGATGTTTTTGCCCAATTAAAACCAGTTTCTGATGCCTTTTCTATAAGTGTCTGCACATCGTTGTTCCCGAAATTGAAACCAAGTACTTAAGGGCGTGTTAACAAATATATATGCAATAGGATGACAGTAAATATGCCTTTTTGTTTCGAAACAAGTCTCTACAACTCCCCTAACTCAAATTCACAAGTTAAAAACACCCCTATCTTAGTCTAAGCCATGATAAGGGATGTTCCCTTAATTTCAATTTCGGGAACATATCCAAAAATGATGAATCTACAAATAAATAAATAAATAAATAAATAAATAAATAAATAAATAAATAAATAAATAAATAAATAAATAAATAAATAAATAAATAAATAAATAAATAAATAAATAAATAAATAAATAAATAAATAAATAAATAAATAAATAAATAAATAAATAAATAAATAAATAAATAAATAAATAAATAAATAAATAAATAAATAAATAAATAAATAAATAAATAAATAAATAAATAAATAAATAAATAAATAAATAAATAAAAGTATTTAAAAACAGTCAACAAACAAAAAATTAAAAACACATACCCATGTATATAAAACAAAGCATATATCAATTTAGCATCCACCAAAAAACTCTCACTCAATGTTAACACTGTAAAGAAAAAAAAATCAATTACAATGTAGCATATCTGATACAGATATCTGAAATCCCTTCTTTTTAGGATTCATTCATTCATGGGACATGTTAGTTGCAACACGGACTACAATTTACTAAAGATTACTTCATACCTCCAGAAGCTGTTATGATTAAAGGTTCAATTGCTGGCTGTCCAGACTCCCAAAACTGATTGTAGAGTCTTTCAACACTAAACATGACACAAATTAACATAAAAAGTCGTGAAAAATGTATTAGAGAACTTGATAGTTCAATAATCATTAACTCAAGACAAAAATTCTATGTGATACTGAAATCCTAATGCAGCACTTTTTTATTCCTTAACGTTCTGAATCCTTAATAACTTCTGCTAAGCTTTACAGTAAATTTAAGCTACTGCTGTAAGGGGTTCCATTCTTTTTTCCAGGGCAAATGCCAAAAATGAGAAATGGGAAGATTTTTATTTATATCCTCATCCATAATCCAAGAAAAAATTACTTTGCTAAGGCCCTTTCAGACGATGAACCATTCGATATATTATACATCAAGCTTACTAAAAATAGAATACTTCACGAAATAGTTAATAGTGTATTGTACGGAAAATTATTGAAAAATTATTACCAGAAGCAAAAAATGTTTAGTTTAGCTACGAATATAATCAAAACTTTTTGATTTTATTCAGCAATAGTTTAGCGAAGAAAACCAATGTGCAGATCCCAAGTTATGGGGTTGTCAGCAAAAAATTAAGAGGCCTGGGACTAGCAAACAAGTGCGATTTTGGCAAAAAAATTTATGTTAATCAATTCACCTTTATAATATCTATGCATTAATAAAGTTTGAATGCACATCTCTGATCAGGTCTAAAATTACTGATGACAAAAAATGTCAAAATTTGCTAATACTTATATGACATCATAATTTATGCAGCATAATTAAATCTGAAATTCTTTAAATGCGAATATCTTGAGAACGAAAAGAGCTTTTTAAAAATTTTAAAAAAACTTGCTAGCCAACTTTTTAAGCTCCTTAATATAAGTCCAACATCATTTTATACCTCAGGGTCCCTTTAAGGTTTAAATCGTTGGAATACTGTGCTTGCTAAATTTTAAAGCCTGAGATGTGTAGAGAACTGGATACAAAGTGCAACTATGATATGTTCACTGAAAATGCGTACATTGCTTTTGCATGTATACTTTAAAATTGCGTTAACAACTGTGATATTATGATGATTATATTTTGTTATATTTTCTATTTTAGTATTAGATGATAAAAACCTTAGAAAAAGGTCTAAATAATCAAGTCTGTTTTATCATCATCATTACAACAACAAAGTTATTTTTATTTAACATAAATCTTTTACTTCTATAGTTTTGAAGTTTTAGATTGCAGTGAATTTATTTTGTTTAATTTATGATTTGCATGTGCATCATGACATGACTTTTATCGGCTTTTGTGCAAGCAACATACCAAACAATCATTTATTATTGACAACAACAAAAAGAAGAAAAGTTTGATTTCATGCAACACAGTAAATCAACTCAAAAAAAGTAAATATGTTTGGTCTACCTTCTTCGACATCCAACGCAAGGAACTGAAATAGACAAGAGAGCAAACAATTCTTTCTGTCCAACCATTAATGCAGCATTCATTTCACTGTGTGTCAAGCAACTATACCGCTACAAAACAAACAAAAAATACTCATGAAACACTACAAAAAAATAGCGAAACACAAGATTACAAAATATGAAAAAGGATTTACAATATGTAAAAATAAATAATTATTTTAATTGAAAATGGCTGTTTAATGTAATACAATTAAAACATGAGTAAAATGGAAAAAAATAAACTAAATACATTGCAAGCACCTCTTAGAATGTCATTTGTAATTTGTAATTTTAAAATAGCAAGCTTGTAATAATACTAAGAAAATTACCTTTGTGGAACTTACTGTACTTTGTGTGGCAGGCCCAGATATGCCCACAAAATGAAAACAGGAAAATTATGCAAAAGTACACATTAAAACATTTTGTAAATGCCCGAATAGACGGAACAATTTTGCAGATCAATTTTCAAAATAAAACATTGACCTAAAATTGATCTAAAATTGTTGTGTATATATCATTAAAAAGTAATAGAACGATAATACTAAAAATGATGTAAACGCACAAATCAATATTAAAAAATTGATCTAATAAAATCAAACTCGTTTGATTTTTAGATCAATTTTTCGTCAGAACAATATTATTTCAAAGGAAACTGCCAGCTGCTCACTTTTTTTCAAAACTCGGCATTTCATTCATTTCAAATGTTTTTATGCACGTAAAAGAGATTAAATAGTAGTGAAGAAAAATGCGACTAAAATTATGTCAGATAATTTTGTATTACCAAGTACGTTTAGATCGTATCAAAATCCGTCAATTTTAATTCGTTCAGAATTATATTATATGCTCCCCTTCCATTTCTGTGATGGAGCCAATCTTTCACCCATACAGTTCTTTTTAACTTTTCTTTCATGTGAAAAAATGAAACTGCTTGAAAAGATTAAGGAGGGCAAAATTGTTTCTTCTTCGTTGTCCCTCATGCTTGATGTTTGATAAATTAAATTCAGATTGTTCTTTATATTGTATCGTGTATGTATACAAAAATATTAAATCAATTTAAGAATCGAATAATTATTGACCTAAAATTTTTGCATTTATTTTTTTCAACAATATTTTGACATATATTTTTCTAAAATTGATCTACAAAATTGTTCTGTCTATTGGGGCCTTAATAATTCTTGAAATCACAAAAGTATATCATAGTATAGCAATGTATCCAGTAGATTTTTAATACTAGTATATTGATATACCGTAAAAGACGGATTATGTGCCTGGGCCACTTACTTAAAAATCTCATCTTGACAGGGGACGCTTATTTGGCAGGAGTGGTTAATTCAGCAGGGACGCCTATTAATTTTTTTTCAGAAAAGCAAATTTTTTAAACTTCATTCATTCTCATAACTTTTATGAATAACAAATAGAAATACAAACAAAAAAGAAATACAATAGTTGGAATTTAAACAGGAATATGGACTTGTGGCTCCTGCCAAAGAGAATTGCAACAATTCTATCAGAGGAAATTTTGATTATACCTATAAATTATAACAACTTTGAAATGACATTTGATGAATCAAAAATAGTTAAACAAACTTTTTTTCAAATGATTTTATTTTAAATTGTTGATTTTTGTGCCGATCCAAATAAGCACCCCCTTTTCTCAAGGGATGTATTGGACTATTCACACTGATGTTGATATTATTGTTATTTACACTTCTGTTTTACATTTCAGACACTATATATATTGTTGGCTGGCTTTTACGTTTATTCACATAAAATACTTTGATCACTGATACCTTGTGTTATCATTCCGAATTTCATTATGGCGCTGCGAGATATTCCTGCCTGGGAGAAATTTTTGATTCAAGCAAACATACCATCAGTGGAGGCACACACATATGCTGAGATCCTATACAACAATAGAATAACCGAAGAACTCCTTCCAGAACTATCTAAGGAAACCCTAAAGGAGTTGGGTATCACTATTATGGGTGATGTTCTGGCAATTTTACGAGTTGCGAAGCATTATCAAACAACGATCAATCCATCGCTAACAGAACACACCAACCGTGTCAAAGCTTCTTCAGCAAAGTTACCTCAAATCACATCAGACATGACTTTGCCAAAGTTCCGAAAATTTCGCATTGATTGGAATGTCTTCAAACATATCACCCAGATATCCGGGTCTCAAATTCACGCTCAGTTATATAGTTGTTGCGATGAAAACGTGCAAAACAGTGTAATCAACACTATCACGGACATATTTTCCGTTACAGAGGAAACACTTTTAAAAACAATTGAAGAAACAGTAACCAAGCATTCCAACCGTTCATCGTATGCATTTCGGTTCCCTGGCTCAATCAACTGAAGAAACCATCAAGGAATTCCTCATTCGTTTAAAATCTTCAGCCAAGGACTGTGAATTCACATGTCTGAGTTGCAATGTAGACTTGCAACCCACCAACATCAGAGACCAATTTATTCGCGGTCTGTACAACGACACACTTCAAACGGACATATTAGCTAAAGCCAGCCATCTCAAGTCGTTAGAAGATATAGTAAAACACTCTGAAGCATTCGAAACTGCTATGAGAGATCAGCAAAAATTGCAATCGTCCGATCTCCATGCCTTTCGCTCATCCACGTACAAAAAGAATCATGCTTCTTCTTCCAATGATCCACCTGCACCACCACCAAGCTCCGCTAACAAGAAACATCCATGTTCAGGTTGTGGGTCTCTTTCCCATGGTCAAAAAGGGGCAAAAGATCGACCTACCCACTGCCCTACATGGGGAACTACTTGCCACAACTGTCAAATTCCAAATCATTTTGCCCGAGTTAGTCGTAAGGGGAAGGATCATGTCGGTGGACTTATTGCACTCTCAACAAATGCAAATGTCGAGCAGATAGATGTCAAGATATCACCTTGTCTTGAACGCCATCATCAAACCTGCCCACAACCTGTCACCATGAAGGTATTTCCTGACAGTGGTGCCAGCATCTGCCTTGCTGGACTTCAACATCTTTCGACTATGGGCCTATCTGCTGACGCTTTACTCCCATGCACCAAGACAGTTACAGCTGTGGGAGGTTCGAAAATCTACTGTACTGGTTGGTTACCCATCAAATTCTCAATTGGAAAGCTCTCCACCAAGCAACCTCTGTACATATCAGAAAAAGCAGATAGAATCTACCTTAGTCGCCAAGGATGTACCGCCTTGCAAATACTACCTTCCTCGTTTCCGTATCCAATGCGTGAACATCACGTCAACTCGATTGAGGCTACACCTTCGGAAACTCCGAGAAAGATTTCCGTGGGAAAAAAAGATGGGTTCGTACTGGTACAGTTATTGAGGTATTACCATAGCGACAGTACCGTCTGAGAATGCATGGGTCTGGTTTGCTGTGTTTACGCAACCGTAGGTTTTTGAAAGTCATTGGAAACGTTGGTCATTCATATCCCAACATATCACCTTTTTTTCGACAACAGCCAATCAAACGAAACTCTTGATACTGTTCCTCCAATCACCATACCAACAGAGGAAACTCCGACTGAACCAGTTACTGCAGCTATCCCACAAGCATGCCTACCCGTTCCACCACCTGTGACAAAAATACCTTGAGCCTTAAAAGGACTGCAGAGTCACAACAAACCAGGGTTGAAAGAAACGCCTGGAGTTCCTTGAGTTGACTATAATCGGCTAATAATATATGCCTAGACCTGAGGACGGTCCACTCCAATGATGGTCTCTTATTTGGAATCATTACCGCGAAGGGAGATATTGGACTATTCACACTGATGTTGATATTATTGTTATTTACACTTCTGTTTTACATTTCCGACACTATATATATTGTTGGCTGGCTTTTACGTTTATTCACATAAAATACTTTGATCACTGATACCTTGTGTTATCATTCCGAATTTCATTAGGGAGCTTATTTACAAATTTTTCCCCAACCCGGGGCGCTTATTATATCAAGATAGAACTCTGTGAAGCTATAGTATAGTACTGTTAAGTCTTGTAAAAAAAACCTCATATAACAAACCTTTATGAATTGTGCAACGTCAGCAGAGCTCACACATTCAGCAGATATAACAGTTTCTGGAATTTCCATAACCATCTAAATAAAAAGAAACTAAATTAAGCATTACTTTTCCAATGTTCAACAGTTCCTACAAAAAATGAAACTTAAACTCACTTAGACTCAAATAAAAAAATATTTTTTAATAGATTTTATTAAAAGTCTTATTTTGTGTAAGATGATGTATATAATTTGGCTTTAGTAATAAACAACAAAATTTTAAATACATTTCTAAAACTGTGACGAAAACAAAAAATTACTGGGTGACAACTGTTTCTCTGGGAAACTGTTTTAGATGGAAGTATCATCTAAATTTCTAGATTTATCTGATCATGTCACTGGATTTCTTGACAAGCATCGTAGCACTTTTCAAAGTGAATTTCATGACTGTGATTTCATGACGGCGAAAGGACACTATTTACCCTGATCAGTACAGTATATAGACATAAATTTCTCTGATTTCACCAAAAAAATAATAATAAAGAAGGTTAAAAGTTTTGGAATTATTCTTTTCAAAGTGTCACAATATGATTAGGTAATCGAAAATTAATGATCAGCAATAAACCAAAAGCAAAGAGTTGATGACAAATATGAAAAACATCCGTGTTCAGACTTCCGACTTTCCAGACACTACAAACCCTGCCTGACCAATCAGACTTGAAAAGGAACAAAGTTCCTTTACATACAAAAGTAAAATACCACATCAAAACTGGTCGTATTCTGTTTTATTAGGGATCGTCTCCGAGATCGTTTCAAAAAAAATCGTTTCAAATCGTTTCATTTTTTAATTAGCATAGCATGTGATACGAATTTGAAACGATTTTAAAGTAATGTTTAATTTTTTGAAATCGTTTCAGATCGTATGGAAATCGTTTCACTATTTTGTAAATCGTTTCATTAAAAAATAAAATCGTTTCATAATCGTTTCAAGATTGTTTTATTATATTTACTTGAAATCGTTTCACATACCATAATTCGTTTCAAAATCGTATCATTATGATCGTTTCAGTATATTTATTTTAGATCGTTTCAAAATCGTTTCAAGGTGTTTCTTTTACATTCTTTTAACATAAAAGAATAAAAGAAATTATTAATCTAATAAAGGTCTCTCAATAAAACCTACGCGCTGTCACATAGGTAAATTTCTATATCGTAAAAAATCGCGTATATAAAAAACATTATTTATAAAGATTTGCTTTCGGAAATTTTTAAAACGCGATCTAAAAAAGCATTTCTATCGCCGTTCTTAAATTTTTAAAATGCGATTTAACGAAGCTTTTCTATCGCCGTTCTTCGTTCTTAAATTTTTAAAACGCGATCTAGAAAAGCTTTTCTATCTCTGCATTTCGTTCTTAAATTTTTAAAATGCGATCTAACGAAGCTTTTCTATCGTCGTTCTTCGTTCTTAAATTTTTAAAATGCGATCTAAGAAAGCATTTCTATCGGCGTTCTTCGTTCTTAAACTTTTAAAATGCGATCTAAAAAAGCATTTCTATCGCCGCATTTCGTTCTTATAATAACTTCAAAGACTTTTACATCGTATCACAAATAATATTTTGACAATCAAATCGTTTCAGAATTTTTTCTAATCGTTTCAAAATAGTTTCAAAATCGTTTCATTTTTATGTAGTTTATACAAAATCGTTTCGCAAATAAAATATGAAACATTTAATTCGTTTCATGATACGATTATGAAACGATGTAAAAAAAATATTGAAACGATTTCCATACGATGAAAATCGTTTCAATTCGTATCAAAACTGAAACGATCTTGGAGACGATCCCTTACCTGACTGCATCTCATCAAAAATAAATTTCCTTATATAAACAAAGCCATTGTCTAAGTTGTCGTTCCCAAGAAAAATCACATGTTCGATTTTAAATACTTTTGGAATTAAGATCGTTCGATTTTAAACTTTTGTAAGGACACAAAACAAATTTGAATCATTGTTATGTGAATTGAAACGATAACATGGTTTTAGGTGAGCGACATTTATATTTCCTTTTGTGATATGGAAATCTGCTTATGTTTCAGAGTAAATTATAGATTACCAACTTTAAGTAAGACTGATCATTTAATTTACAGGGAATTCCATGAGACGCGTGCGACCGCACGCGCAACAGCTATTCAGGCGTGCGATTCATCGCACGCGCTAATTACGCTCTTTACTCGCGTAAAATAAAAAAAATTAACGAAGGAATTATAAAAGTTGATTTTCTACAGCGTAGTTAATGTCGCCGCTTAAGGCAATGCTTTAAGCATTTAACTATTAAAAACTGTATTCCAAAAATCAATCGTTTTACATCAACAGCTTCAACTGTATCATTAAAAACAGTTTATAATCACTTGTGGTTAAATTAAATTTTTTTTAAAAAGTTAATTAAATGCTGTGTTTGTTTTTTCCTGTGTTTAAATTAAATTTTTTTTTCTGTCTGTGTGAAATTAAATGTGTGTTGAACATTTTATTTTAAAATTCTTAACTGTATAAAAGAACATAACATACTCGCGTGAGAAATTTTTAAATCTTTTTTTTCTTTATTGTCAAACAGAGGAATAAATAAAAAATGACTCCCATTTTTACCATTGTTATAGATAATAGATAACATACGGAGAAAATATAACCCTGGGAACAAGGTTGGGGATAAATAGCACTACAAACAAAATGGCAGACCATTGCAGTACGTGCAACGTGTGGCACGTGTCAGCGTCTCTTCGTCCACTGTTTAAATTTAATTATATGGTATCGACCTATTATAAATTACTTCCTACAACGAACCAAGGTGTTTTGTTAATATATTTAGCACTTTTACACCACTTAAAGAACACTCACGGGACTGATAAGAGTGAATTAAACCAGGAAAAAAATCGGAAAAAACGCACGCGCAAATTTTCTAAAATAGATTTACATTTTCCCTGATTTAGCAATTGCTCATTTTGATTTTGTTTTAGTTTGCAGCCAGTTTCTATTTCTTTCTTTTAAAAGTTACAACCTGTTTATTTATCAATATATCTAAATTCATGTTTCTGCCTGTCAAATAGAGATCTTGCTGAAAGTTCCAAAAATATCAGGTATTTTTAGTCACATTTGGTGGCTATGAAAGGCAGACAAAGTAGATAAATGGAATTAGCAAGAGCACATTTTAATTTGCTAGAATTTTTCTTACTATGAATTTTTTGTAACTATTTAGCACCAAAAATCAGGGGGGGGGGGATACTCTTAAGATAAGGTTGTTTTAAAAATAGGGGAGGGGGGGGGGGGGTGATAAGTGATAAAAGTGATGAAAAGTGATAAATTATGCAGATGACACCGTAGTATATTTTTCACACTCAAGCCTTGCCATGAGAGGCGTGCGATCGCACCCGCACGCGCCCACAAACGCGCAAAACGTCTAAGGTGTGCGATTGAGCACACGCGCAAAATCGTATAAAAGTTAGTGATTTCCTTATTTACCTTGCATTTTTATTTTTTAATATTAGTTTTAACCGCACCACGAAAATATAATTTACATACAAGAAATTAATTTAGAACAGGGTACAGTACCGCTTAAATGTAACTTTACATGTACGCGAGTTTTATGACGTCGTGTAACGATCTCATGTCTACATAAAGAACCTTTGCATATCTTTTGTTTACATATGAACTTAATTGCATGCTATCATTGTGCGCGAGCCATAACAATAAGATTTGATGAATCCTTTTGTTCTTACATGTAACATGCATGCTATTGTTTAAAAGTGTTAACGATCACGGAAGCTATTAAAAGATATATAATTTTAAAAAAATGAATTAACACGCGTAAAGCATTAAAGATTTTGTGTTTAATGTAAAATCATGTTTATGCGAAGAATGTAAAATCAAAGCGATCATACTTTTTATAATAGCTTTGTATCTTGCGCATTGCTACCTGTTTTTTATTTCTATTTTGAGAACACTGTTTCGATACTCACGTGCCTTGATTTTTGTGCATGCGGCTAAAAATAGTAGTTTCGAATACTAGTTTCGGTCGATCAAATTAAACTTACTTGACGAAGATTAAAATAAATAAAGTAATTTGCCATTTTCGTGAATCCCAAGTTTTATTAATTTTTGTTGCGTTGCGTTTTGTTGCATTGCCGTAGATCCTTTAAAAATGATGGAAACAGCATCGTAGAAAGCGAAAAGATCGCCGTAGATCGTTTAAAAATCATGAAAACGAAATCGTAGAAAGCGAAAAGATCGCCGTAGATTGTTTAAAAATCATAAAAACGGAATCGTAGAAAGCGAAAAGATCGCCGTAGATCGTTTAAAAATGATAGAAATGGCATCTTAGAAAGCGAAAAGATCGCCGTAGATCGTTTAAAAATCATGAAAATAGGATTGTAGAAAGCAAAAAGATCGCCATAGATCGTTTAAAAATTATGGAAACGGGATCTTAGAAATGAAAAGATCGCCGTAGATCGTTTAAAAATCATGAAAACGGGATCGTAGAAATGATTGTTTCAATTCGTATAAAATGTATCTCCTCAGTATTATGAACATGGTTCGCTTTGGTCAAATAATTAATGAATTGTATGGAACCGAATTCCCAAAGTTTAATTTAAAGATGGTGACAGGGTGCCGATGCCAGGGTGACGATGTGCTCTAATATTATTCTTTTTTGTTAGCTAGTGACTTTCTTTCAGCATCTGATATAAAGTTAATGTGGATTTTAATAATAAGTAACATATTTTAAAGAACCAGAGAAAGCCTGGTGGAAGAAAAACATTAAGTTCAGAGACTTTAAAACAATTTAAAAAAAACCCGCACGCCATCGCACGCCCAGAGCCTTTTGCGCGTGCGATTTGTCACACTCACAACTAAAACTCCTGGCAAGGCCTGACACTCAGATAAATCAGTAATTATTTCAACCCTTACTGAAGAGCTTTCATATATCTAAATAGGTAGACACAAATAAACTACTAAGCAATCTAAAAAGGTAAAACTGAAGGATGGATGCTGATAGGAACATCAAAACGACTATCACAGAACATTACCAACATCACTGTGAATTACAGAGGCATCCAAATAAATCATGTTGATTGCTATAAATATTCGGGAGTTAAAATAAACAGCACTTTGAACTTTAGCCAGCACTTCAAAAAAACATACAAAAACCCAGCTTGAGAATTAGGCTATTAGTGAGAATTAGGCTATTAGGGAGAATTTGATCTAACGTTAGTTCAACAGCAGCTGGATTGATCTACCAGTTAATGATTGTGCCTGTTTTTACTTAATGCTCAATGGTTCATCTGGAATTCACCAATGGTCAAATTACAGTAGTATATAAGTTACATTCATTAACAAATCGTGCTAGACGTATTGTCGGGTAAACATTCCAAATATTCATAACAAAATGTTGAAGCAGTCATGTGTATATAGTAGTAAGTAAGTAAGTAACAGGAAGTTTTAACGTCCTTTGGGATTCCATCCTAATGGCACCAAATGGGCTGACAACACTGCATTTAAAGTGTGCCTGAGTGGGGACTCGAACCTGAAACCTTATAATTACAAGCCAAATACGCTTCCACTACACCATCTAATCGTTATAAAGTGCTTGGATGGAGAAGTTTGTTCAAACTTCGAAAACTACTTTGAAAAAGTGAGTCATCGAGTGTCTGTGAAACTTTCCCACATTATTGTGGGCTAAAATGGCAGCTGCAGTGTGAGGTAATGTTTCGATTCTGCTTCGAGAACAATGGGCATGCGCATGCATATGCACCTGCAAACAATCTAAACAGACTGCAACGATCAAAAATATTATATATGTATAGCTAGCTAAATATAAACACTAACGCTAAAATTGGTAAAGTCTGCTCAGGAGAGGTAATATTTGAGAAAAAAATTCCAATGCATTTTTAATCTTATATTTCTAAAAATCTATGAATTAGATAAAAAGCAAATCAGGTCGCACGCATATAGCTACAAAACTTTGTAAACATTTAAAAACTCATCTTTTATCATTTCAGCTAGCTACATTACACACAAGAACAGCAATTCGTTATGGGTTATGAGAGCATTTAGTACTTTACATGGTTGCATAAGAATGACAAGCCTCACCGTTAACGTCTCCTCGATCATTAACGGGATCTGTCGTCGCTCAAATGCATAATTATCATTTCTGCAAACAGCAACAAGTTTCGCCATTTACAGCAAGATACTGTAATAAGGGCTCAAATATGTGCCTATTTCTATAAATAATATGTTGCAGTATTAAATTATTATTTTTTGTTGACACGGTCTTTCATCAAAATGTGAAACAACTATATAAACGATTTCATAACATGTCTTCTTAAAAATTCCGCCATATCTTTCCCTACTTTACTTCTCCGAGTGGAGAAACATTACAAAGCATTGTGGGAGTTCCGAACAGAGTCGAAATACAAGCACAACGGCACTAAGATAATAATAAACATAGTACAGGTGCCTGCAAAAATCGCAGCGGCCGACTGGCTATTCTGGCCGGCGAGTCTGGAAAAGTTGTTGTGTTGGTTCAGTCAACAGTCAATTGGTTCTTTTACTGTGAAATGGATATAAGGTAACTGGCTATATAACTATAGGCAGTTATGTATTCAAAGTTATGTATTCAAAAATAAATCTAAAACTTTCCATTAAGAAATTTTGAACTAGTTAGCTAGGCTATAGATCTGATGTGCATATTTTACATGGCTAGCTAGATAATCTCAACTTGCCACGAGAAACAGGCATTAGCCGTTTGTGGGTGGATGTGTTTTTCTTTTGTGGCATAAATGTTCAAAATCCCAATTCCACAGAACAATCAATTTTAATCTCCAATCCTTTCTCCTTGAACTTTTAAACACAAAGCGTTTCTTCTTTAAGGGCAAATATTCTTGCAGTCGGAATGTTCTCCTTCGTTGCTCTCCGATGGGGTACAAAGTGGACTTTTCACGGTCAAACCTTCACAGTAGCAACCTTAATTAAACAGAATTTACAAGCAAAACGGCGTTAAAATGCCGCAAAATGGCAAAAATTAAGCAGTATCTAAAACATATTAAAAATTTGACTAAAAAAAAAAAGAATTCCTTGAAAAATCCAGTATTGTATTTATGAAGGTTTAACCACAAAAACATTATGATTACGGCATTTGTACACCATTTCATAATGGCTGCTTAACCTGAATACTGGCCCGTGATTGGTTCAACCAGTATTATGACGCGAATCTGACCGCAAGAATTGGCTGTTACACTCATGACACACTCTCCCCCCTCTAGCTACGTTGTTAACAGCATGCAATTTTTTGATTTTGTAACATTAATTGCTGTCGTTCCCAATAAAAACACAACCTTAGAAATTTATTTCGATTTTCACAAAGAATAGATATTTGGTGGAATTGGGTGAGAGGATGCTAGGATGGAAAGAAGATATTGTCTCAAACTCATGTGCATGTTCCCAATAAATTCACTCTTCTCCACTACATCTGGAGCTCTTCTCCTGTGATTCCATTTCCTCTACCACACCTCACAAAACCTACTCTTTATGAGCTATAGCTTATTTTTTATTTCACACCTGTTGTTAACCTCTTGGTGCCCCACCTCTGACTGTCAGTGCTGTCCACACACACAATTCTCTACACCTTGTGGCTGCCCCAGGCCCAGCATCCCCAAATTCCCCAAATTTCAAATTCATCAACTAACTAAGAAGCAAAGCAAGAGAAAAGACAATACGACTAGATGATTTATCTGTATGGCTTAACAAATTACATGAAACACCACATGCTACTGCCTAAACTGTACTTGTACAATATATATATAAGACATTATAAACTCCATTACCACGAATTAACATCCCATAATTTTGTCACTGCATCAAGGTGAGCCATGTTGCCACTCCACTCATGCAAGACACTATTTGATAAGTGAGCAGTCACTGGACCACCGTATTTTTATGGCTGAGTCAGGAATGTCACACAAAGCTGCTGTAGAGGGACCACCAATGCAAAAACTATGGGTATTTAATTTCAAACTATCCTCTAGACTAATATTTGAAAATGCTGATACATACTTTCGGGTAATAAAATCTCCATTTGATAGGATGAACAATGGTCTATCCTTAGCCCCATGAAATAGAAGGTACTTATTTAAAGTATTTACTGGACAAAATGGGTATTCAATCATAGCAAGTCGAATTGTGACATCTTTCATAATGGATCTGTTTTGGATGCCTTGATGGTCAGCTTTGCGATTGTTGGGGATGATAAAAATTGTGTGAAGGTGAAAAGTGAATTTCAGGATCAAAAATTTTTTTTGACGGTGTAACAAATTCGGATACAGGCAAAACCCCCAAAAAGGCAACAAGGATGAGAGAGGACCATAATGCTTTGTCATAAAGAGTAAATTGTGATTTACAAACAAATTTTAACATTCCATGCAGATGTGCAGGTGTAATGGGCAATCTCGTTGTACGGGAATGTGGGTGGCATCTGCGGATACCTCGCATACCATAAAATAATTTAGCCATGGAAGATATTTTTTCTATATAACCATGCATCTTGCTTTGGTATTGTATGCCAGACAAATAAACTTTTCTTGTTGAAAATTTAACACAATATGCCATGTAAGACACAAAGAATTGTAAAGTTAATTTATTAAGAGGAAACATAGGTACCCCAGCGTATTTGCAAAATTGTTTGAATGCCCGGATACCAGAACGATAAGTAAGTCTTGTTTTCGGTTAAAGGGCAATATACAAGTAATGATTCATAGACTTTTCAACAGCTTCCAATCAGATGGATGGATAGGTGTAGGACACTTGTCTGCCTTCATGCATTTTTTTTAACTTGCCCACCTGTAACCAGAGAAAGTAAGTCTGCATAAACATTAGACCGACCTGTAACATGGCAAAGCAACAGATTTATGTTACGTTGGGCTGTAAAAAAGAACAAGTGATGGATTAATAGCATGATATCTTTGCATTTGCACGAGCCTGTGTGCCAGATTTGCACACTGGCTTCGTTGTCTGTGCACAACACAACTTCGTTGTCCCTGCAACCCTCTCCCCAACAAAGCGAGCTATGACGATGGCTAACAATTCAAGAAAACTGATACTATACATGCTCTTAGATTGGAAGGGCAATGAGAACCATTGGCCATTGTACTATCCCCCTAGTCCTAATCCTGAGGCGTCAGTGGACAGGTCAACTTTGCTGAAAAGAATGATGATGGTGTGGTATAAAGCAACACCATTCCATGATGGTAGGAATTCAAGCCACCATCCTATGTCTTTTCTAGCCTTATGTCAATATTATGGTGTAACCTATCCACTTTGGTGGACAGGTCAATCAAGCGTTGGAGGGAAATTCTGCCACTCTTAACTACCTTGCAAGCAAAGGAGAGTGACCCTATTAGCGACAACAAATCCCTTTTTTAGCACTTCTTCCTGTCATTCCATTTTCTCAACTCTGACATAAGATCACAAAATTTCTGGTGAGGCAATCTAAGAACTAGATTGATGGGTGTTGATTTCAATACCTAGATACGTAATTATTTGAACCGATCCAATGATTTTATTTCTGCCAGAGGGACACCAGTCAACGAAAATGTTTGGATAATGGAATCAACAATATATTGACAGCGAAATTTAGTAAAGTGGGCAGTAATAAAGTCATCGAGGTAGTGTTTTAGATTATTGACATGTGTGATAACAATTAGAATCCAGGTAAGTAGATCAGCAAAGTTTGTGAATTTAAAGGGTGAAGATCTTCTCACCAAAGGCAGAACCACTTCAAAATAGTATCTGTTTTTCCATAGGTACCCAAGAAGATGCCAATCATCTTGATGTACGGGGCATAAACGAAAGGCATGTTTAATATCTAATTTAGCGATGTAGCAGTTGGGGTCTAAGGATTTAAGGATACGGTAACCCCCTGAGACACATTAAAATATCTCCTCTTCTCGCTATATTAAAACCCTATTCTGAAAGCCAAATAAATTATCTCTAGAGTGATGATAAAATATTTCCATAAAAAAAATCCAAAAAGGAGAAAAAAAATTATATATATACAAAAATTCACCCTTCCAGTTTATTTTGTCGAACACTCCCCTCAGTAAAATTTTTGTTCGTTGAAAAACATATGGTTGTGAAGCTCTTATTCAGCTCTAAAAAACTTTGAAAAAAATTAAAAAAGGCATAGATAATAACTAATAATAAATTTGTATAGATTATTAAAGTGTGAACGTTTTCTATGTTATATGTAGAGATACAATTTTTTATTCGTTCTGCATAACTCTCTTTAATTATCATACAGATTAAATATATTTGAGGAATTTAAAACTTTGGAGCACACTATTGATAAAACTAAAAGATAAAAAAGTTTTTTCCTCATTTTATCCCTATTAACAATAAATATTTTTGATTCTTTTTTTAAAATATCAGGAAAATATGCCAAAGAATCAAAATTTAAAAAAATATTTAAAAAAAAAAATGACCCTAAATATCTATGAAAAAACGAAAACTGAAGAAATACAAAATGCAAGGAAAGGTGATGAAGTCAAAATTGGCAGGGAAAGTGGTGCAAACAAAGGAAGAAAAGTCATTATTGTCACGATTTCTCATAGCATCACATAAACGTCCTGATTTAGACATGGAGTACTGTCTAGGAAACTTCGAATTTTCAGTTGTACCAAAAGCCTTGTTTTCAACAGTTGGTGAGCCTTTAATGTGTACAGACAAGTCAAAGATACTACATCACAACGAAGATCTTGGTATGCTTCAACAGCAGAATGAATTGGAGACTCAGACACAGCTGAGACATCAGTGTTAGTAATCGATGGTATGGCTGTGTTGAATCAGATTACCAAAACAAGTAACATAAAAACGTGCAAGGTTGTTTTTTTTTATAACAAAAATAACTTCGTGACATTTTAATTTAGATTCTGTAATTGCATCTTTCAGGGTTCAGCTTGTACACGAACCAAACGTACATCTGGACACGAGATTCGCGCTACCAAATTGGAGAAATGACTAACATTGCAAATATTCCATTAAAACAGTTGTTGTCTCATATTGATACCAAGCAAGACCTAACAGTCTATCTTGCCAACTATACTGCTACAGTTCTAGAAGAAATAAATCAGGAATATGTTGTTACCTATAGCAATATCAGTAAGACGAATATCAACCATCTCTCTGTGGATATGATGCAACATGATCATGAAGAAGCTAATACGCTGTTGATTCTGCACTGTTGGGACATAGCAAGATCTGACCCATTTGCAGAATGTATTGTATATTCTCCAGACACTGACGTTTTTCTGTTGTTGATTCATCACTTTCAATCTCTACCTCAGTGTTTGATATTTCGTACTGGTAAAGGTGAAACATTGCGTGACATCTCTGTTTGGAAACTGCTTTGAAGCTCTTGGTGCAAATAAAGCAAACGCACTGTTAGGATTCCACACCCTTACTGGATGCGACCAAACTGGCAGGTTTAGTGGGAAATCAAAATCGTTTTGGTGAAAACAGTTTCTAGATGCTGATGATGGTATATTGAATGCACTGTCGAAACTAGGTTTGTGTCCTTGTCTTTCTGTTATTAAGCAAATTACATACTTCGATTTAAATGATATCATTCATTTTTTTAGGTGAACGTGAGCATCTGCCATCACTAGAAGTATTAAAATCTCTAGAGCGATAGATTGTTATATCATATGGTGGTAAAAAGCGACCAGAAAGTATCAAGATCATTCCTCAGCTTCGATGGTACATGATTTCGAAATTGCAACTTGAAGCTGAAAATCTGCCTCCGACTATGGCAGCACTTAAATACAAAGTCTTTCGCAGCCACTTCTTCACGATGATTCTCAGAAGATCTTTACAACCATTGCAAGTGCTTCCTTTGCCTTTAAACTATGGTTGGGAAATTGCCGATCAGCGCTATGTTTCCATTTTGACAGACGAACTTCCTGCACCTCTTGCGGTTGTAAAACGAATTGCTGTTTCAAAAGATGTAAATGTTACAAAAACCAACTGAATTATACCGACATGTGCAAATGTGTTGGATGTGAAAACCATGACGCAGATAAAATCAACTATTATACAGATGAGGAGGACAGCAGTGAAGAAAATGATGATGATTTTTAGATATTTGACATATATTTTTATTGCTTTTCAATTTTGAACAGCAGGTCTGGCAGTTTCTGGTCTGTGTTTTTATGCATTCTACAATATCAGGATTTATATACTGTAATAATCTATGCACCACATACTAGTGATTATTAAAATCAACCAACATGCTGAGTTTGAAACTATAATCAATTGTTATTTACGAAATATAGCAAATTTAAGGAAGTGGTCTGTGAATTTCTGGTCAGTGTTTTTGTTGAATTCTGCCATTATGGTATTCGTTATGTGTTGTTCTAAGTATCACACATTTGCAATTGATAAGATCTACCAACGTACCAAGTTTAAAGCTTTAATTAGAACTTCTATAACTTGAGAACCGTACATTTTGAACATATAGTTTTTATACATTTTTTGTTCCGACTGAAATTATCTATTGATTGGTATCAAATTTTTTATTTTGCTGACTGTAAAACTGCTGACATCATCAATTTCCACTTAGGGGCCTGTCTAAAAATGCCACCATGGTTTTTTTGCATATTCACCACCTAATGAATTCATTTTAATCGAAAGTTTGCTTCTAACAAGTCTGTGCACACGGGACTATTTTTTTCGACAAGTTGACCTGCACTAAAAGGGGGTTACCGGATCCTTAATGAGATTTATAGCTTCATCAAATGATGAAGCTGTAAACCCTGTCATTGACAGAAAACCCTCTGGGGGAAGATAGGTCAAGAACTACCCGGACAGTGCCATCCTTTTTAGGTGCTGCACCCAAAGGAGAACAGTGTAAGTTATGCAGTGCCTTATGTCAAATGGTCCCACAGTGTGACCTCTGTTCTTAAGTTCCTATAGAATTGCCTCATCAACTAAAATTTCATAGGTGTAGGCAGATTTGTTATTTCTTGTGGCAGAGGTTAAGGGAGCGTTGTGGGTGCATCCTAACCTAAATCCAAAAACCCTGCACAGAACCCTGACACTTAAAACACCTGCCTAACCTAGATGGAAGTGATTTCGCCATCTGCGTTGATGGTGGAGCACCCCAAGGTACATATTAAACAAAGTATCATCCCACCTGCGGCTAGTTGAGTTGTTGGCCAGTTGCATGCAATGCAATGGATTGTATTCATAAACAAAAGAAAAGACTTATTGCAAAGCAAACTGACCAATTAAGGTTTGATACGTCAGCATCTGATGTACAAGATTAGGATAAAACCAAACCATCACCTCAAATAATTTGTCCATGCTGACACCCAGGAGTTAAAATCTTTCACCTTCCCCTTTCCAGGGGACTTTTGGGCCAATGAAATCTGAGGGGTACCGTCTACTTTACTAATATTAATGTTGAATTCACCACTCTCACCCATCATGGGAAGAGAAGAACAGAAGATGACAGCAGAGAATCAAAATTAATATACTCTCCGTCCCTAATCTTTTCTACGAGATTTTCAGGGATTGGAGACAAACTAAACAGTGGGATGCATATCAGAGTTAGAAGTCCTAGTACATGCGTAAAGTGGAGCCTTAATGCGAGCAGCTTCGGGTACCTCTTGGAAATCCACTTTCCTATCTCTGCCATTATTTTCTTGGCAAGTGATGCCTGCACTCTGGCAAACGAAATCACAGATGGCGCGTTGGTAGTGGGTAATGGCGTTTTGCTTGATAGTGAAACTTTGTCAGTTTTATAAATTGTTTTAATTCTTGCCTTAAAAATGTGTTTATGTCGTTAGAGAATTTTTGTAAATCAATTTGGGTGTTCTTAGGTTTGATAATCCTCCTCATATGTTTTGTTCTAATCGTACTACTTGCAGCTTCCTTACTCTGCTGGCTTTCTTCAGCCATTTCACTGCTACTTTCTATGTCTTGCCCCTTGCCTGTTTCAGAATAATATTTTTCAAAACTAGGTTCTGGATCGTCACAATCTGGCTGAGTGCTAGGGCCTTGTCCATCAAGGTGATCGATGTGAAATTTATTAAATATAAAGCTTGTGCCATCTGCATTTTAGACAGTCCTTTAACTACCCTGTTGTGCGAATTAAAAATTATTGTAAGTGATTCTTTGCTAAGTTTGGCCCATTCCTCCACTGTTCGCCCTACAACATCAACAGACTGAAAAAGTGAAGCTTTTTTCTTACCACCTCCTTGAGAGTTTTTCTTTGTCGACATTGTATTTGTACCACAATTGGTGCAACCCACTGTGTATGTATAGGTAGCGATGTCCAAATAGGAAAAAGAAATCAATTTGAATTAAGCAAGTAATTGCAACTACAGTTGAGAAACTAAAAATCAGACTGACTTCCTCCTATTTATATGACCCATGGAATTTTGTTTGGCTAACTGAGGCTCGCATAATATGGGCAGACTATAGGTACCCAGATCTGTACTCCCATGCCCTCATTTATCAACAAGAAGAAAGTTGCTCTAACCTATGACACATAGGTCTTGATTTGGTTAATTAAGGCAAAGATACATTGGATGAGCGGACAACCCTATGTACCCCCATTGATGCATCTGCCTAGCAACTACCAAGTCTTAAGAACTGCAATTAACATGAGCTAAACTGTGTTTAGCTCCATAGGTAAATAACGCAATATGAATTTGAGACAATACCCAACATAATGTAATCAACCAGCAACAGTCATATTTTACACCTGATATCACATAATACAATCATTAACAAATGTGATGAACACTGAGTGAATTAACTTGAATAAATAAAACTGTTAAACGTTAAATGAGATCAAGACAAATTAAATGTGTTAACAAATTACACTCAATACACTACATAGCCCTCACACCCCATAGCCTAGTGATTTTATTAACAACAGCAACGTTAGTACACCAGTTTTTCAAAACATTGTCACTAAATATTTTTTTTACTTCTGGTTGTTTCTTTTCTCATATATAATGACTGCGAAGTAATATTCATATTCGCATTATGGGGTTCATAAACACATTCCATAAATAAGAACAAAATAAGACTGAATTTTGAAGTTATGCAACCTTGTTCTTAAGCGCCTATTGTCTCTTTTTCATATTGAGACAGCGAGACAAACATCTCTCTGTCTGGATATGAAAAAAGATTACTGGACTGAAAAATGCCCTGAAAAGAAGAACAACCAGCCACAAAATAGATTTTACTGGTTCTTATAAATAAGTGTGTAATTATATACTTTTAAGAATGTTGTGGCTAAAAGTTCTAAATTGGAAAAATTGTATGATATAATCATTTATATCTTCTTTATCAGCCTTTTTATATGCATGTTTGCTAAACGCGAAAAGTTGCGAACTCAAATCTTGAGTGATGCACAAAAGAATAGAGGTGAAAAGACCATTAGTGTTGAATGTTATGAGCTAAAATGTGTGCAGACTAAAAAGAAATAAAGCAAAAAGGTTGCTCCTGGGGTTCCTCTTGAAATATGATAGTAAGAATAACAATAGATGGTATTATTATGCAAAGATTGTGCTTATCTCTTGCATCCCTGATGTACCACGGTGAGTGTGATCGTTACTTTCAGAAAACTTCAGTAAACTGCAGAGAAAACCATGACATAGTGGTTCTCTCAATTAAATCTCACCATTACAGGTGCAATTCACCTAACAATTATAATTACCCATACAGTCACGTGACTTAGTCTTCTTTAGCAACGAAAATAAACACGTTTTCCCCCCTATCCTTATTAATGCTAATCACAGCACGTAGTTCGTTATCGTTCGCTTACAAAATCTGTTTAAGATGGCCAACAAACAAATCGAGAAATAATTATATAGAGGTAAGCTATTTGTTATAAACAGACCCGTCATAATGACTGACCGCTAACACCAGGTCGGGTAGCTTTGATTCTATCATAGATCAATTTCACTACCAGAGCAGAAAGCAGTATAAGAAACAAGGCCTGTGCGTCTTATGAAGCCCTTGTTTCTTAGGTCATCCCTTTACCCACACAATAATCTTTCCCACTTACGATACTCCTAATCCTCCACCAGAGAATCGAAAAACAAGGACTACTCTTCAACGAGGCTAAAAATAATTTTTAGGAATTTTTAGGAATCACCAATACTAAAAGTTAAGGACATGTTAATTAGAAACTTAGTTGCAAATATTTCAGCCTAACATTGCACATCTCATTGAGAGAGAGTAGAGAAAATTGGGCGGGTTGAACACTAGAAGACAAAGGGGCCTTCATCTGTTTGCTGAACAGCCACAGGTTCAGTGCCATCTTGATTAATAACGGGATCCAACGAACTGGCGGGCCGAAGCAAGAGCGTTAGGAAAACAAAGATTCTACAAAATAGTGTTTCCCCAATGACGAGTTCTGGGATGGGTTTCCCTTTTTTGTGAATATTTAGAGAGTTTGTCAAAAGAAGGAGCGCTTCCTTTCCCATGGAGGCCAACTGATCAGCCTGTGCGCATACAAGGCTCAGTTTCAAACAATGGTGTGTCAACAAACTGCTTACCGGACTGCTGTGCTGTTGATAAGCAGTGTTGTTTACTGGGTGTGTCATTTGTTGCATTTAAACCTTTTCTGGTTATGTGCTTATTTTTTGGTGCCATATTGCTACCTAGCTAGATGTGGATCAACCAACTTTAAGAATGTCTTTAAATCTCAATTTCTTTAAAGTTTACCTCCCGCGGAAAATTAAATTTACTTAAATTTACTCATTTTCATATGCAGAATACCAAAAAAAACTTTATTTTTCCTAATTAAAAGTCATTTACTAGTAATAATGAAATAAAGTTTTAAAAATTACCTTTCACACACTGCCTCTTGTTCCGCATTAATTTTAATAGCCCTGGTTAGTCTGACATCATGAACTAGCTCTGAATGTAATGTGTGCATTGCAAGCACAGTCTGAGCTATGAGTCAAACTTATTTTCAATTTATAATGTATATTAACCACTCCCAAGTTAAAATATTGGTAAACAGTTGAAGCATGCTTCGAATCTCACAAGAAAAGGAAATTTTTAATTTTCTTGGATAGTTGGCCTTGTGTAAAGCAAGGAGGTTCTAATAAAAAGTACCACTCCAAATTCCCCACTAAATAAAATTTTAAAAATGACTATTTACAATTTTTTGGTAGAAGAGCTTGTAAGATAAAAAACACAGAAAGATATTTCATGCATGAAAATTATTTCGAGGGATGGACTTATGTGCCTGTATTTATTGACTTGTTTCATTAAGCGAGGCAATGCAGAGGCCTGAAATCTGATATTGACAAGCAGGTAAGCAACGCAATAGTCAAGCAGGTATAAGCCAATATGGCCACCATTTGGGTTCACTGAATCAAAGGTGCTCTCTAACCTCTAACCTTATAGAAGATACTGTAATAGGCCAGAGCCAGAATAGTGCATATCATTCTACAGGACAGCTAAAAGGTTTACTGAAGTCACGGAAATTAACATGAACTAAATATTCAGAGGGTGAGCAGTACAGTAGTGTAGCGGGAGAGGCTCGTAGGAAGCATAATCATTTTGAGTGTATGTGGGAGATGAGGAGGCAATAATATAGTGTCTACCTAAGGGATTACATTTTGGTCCAAAGGGGCAGAAAAATTCCCAAAATTGACTGCTCAATCATCTGAACAAACATAATGCAATTTAGGCATTATAAGACCTTATTGTTGCTTGTGTTTTTTTCATTTTTCCATAGGGGGTGGATTTTCCTCTTTGCTTGAAGTTCCCATTTGAGCTACAGAAATATGTCTGAAATTTCTAAACTGGACAACAGCTTTATGTGGGGATCAAAGCCAAAATCTTTTGGGCAGAAGGAAAGTGCTCTAGATGAGATGCTAAGTGTGGAAAAATTGATTTGTGTGGCACCTCTAACTATGCTCTTCCTTTTTTAAAACATTTACAACAGCTTTATGTGGGGAACTCTTCCAACTAAATACAGGAAATGGTTTTCTCATTTTAAATAGGGGCCCCACCAAAAATGAAAAGGGTCTGTACGAGGTGCTGATAAGTGCACTTTGAATTCTAGCCATTAGCAAAGCCAATTTAATTGAAGAAAAAAAAATTCTTAGTAGCCTTATTTTCTATTTCCATAAGATAGTCTTGAGACTTAAATGAAGTACTTAAGCTGTTACAGGTTTGCATTGAGGGGATAAAAAGTTTTTCAAGGGATGTATCAGCATAAAAGTTTCCTCAAAAAATTATTTCTTAAAGTTAAGCTTCTTAGAGTTTTAAGTTTTGTTTTTAAACATTTCTCTTAAAAGGTATTTTTTCTAAAATATGCCCTATTTCTGACCTCACTTTTTTCACTCAGGTTCATTCTTAGCATCCTCTGGGCTTCACTTTCAGTGTTAGTGACTACTACTTGCTGATATTTACCAACATAGTACCACACAGTTTTAAACAGTCATGCTGAAAGTGTATAAAAGAAAACATACTCTCTGATTCTTCAAAGGCAACACTAAGTGTGTTAGTCTTGAACAGTATAATGGTTAAATATATTGTGAAACCTTTTCAATAAAATTGTTACTTTTCATAGTGATCTTCAAGAGGAACTAGAGGTTTTGCAGTCAATATATTTAGATGATTTGGTTGTCCACACCACTTCAGATTGGTAAGAATTTGCAAGCTTTTCAACAATATACGACACCAGTATAGATATTTGCTGTGTTTACAGTTTTGCTTAAAATTAATGTGTTTTTCTAAGTTAATTAATTTATTTCCTGTAATCAGCACTTTTCTCTTCTGATAAACATTTCCTGTTAATAAAAATGTTGCAACAAAGGTTTAAAGTCAATGCTGCGCTCATTTAAACATTGTCATAAGCGACCTGTAAACCCTTAAAGAATGCTGTCCTCCCATAACTTTGTATTAGAGATTTTCCGTATCACCAACAGAGGAGAAGGACCATGTTGTTGATGTTGGTTTGGATGTTGTGTACCACATAAAATAAAATAATATAATAATTAAAAGATTTTTAAATCTGGCGATCATAAAACTTAGTGATTGAAAATCTTTGCTTGCGAAGATTTGTTGTTGTTTTTGCCTATTATTGATTGGTGAATTACCAAACCTGACTTCCTCTTGTGTAAAATAAAAATTGGTCTGATGTGGCCTTTTGCAAAAATTGGCTTTTTGCTATTTTAAATTCCATAGGCTGGATTAGGTTAGGTTACTACCATAAATTTCATAAATGTTTTTCAAGAGTTGTTAGGAATTTGGTTGTACACTAAAAGTTTTCTTTTAGAAAGAATAAAAAAGCCTATACAAAAGTTTTTTATTCCATTTAGTGGTGCAGAATTAAAGATTACATTACACCCGAACACTGCAGATGATGACGAAAAAAAATATGTTTGTCTAACATTGCACCTTATCCTGTCTGCTGAGGTTAGAGTTGTAGTTTTGCTTCTTGACATGTATCTTGTTAATTTTCTTCATTCAACGGGCATTTGATTTCTTCAGATCCTGAAATCTTTCGCCATGTTGTTTTAGTTTAGCTAGAAAATTAAATCAACTTTTACCTTTTTTTAGTATCCAGCAGAACATCCCATCATGTTGATAAAAAATCCAAGAGGACTTTCTGATGCTCATCTTGCAAGGTATGTATCTGGGAGTATTCTATCATCGTGAAAATGTGACGTTTTACTGCCTGTGTTTTGTAATAATAGTATTTTTGCATAAGATAACAACATATTGCCTAAGTGAGTCAATGCTTGTCTGTACCGGCTTGATGGCAAATATTGATGAATAACATATAGATTATAGGATGTCATAGTTTAATACTACATTAAAAAGAGAGTATGTATGAGAGATGCACATATATTTTGTCAAAAAATCACAGAATTTATAAATCCTAAATAAATAAATGCCATAGGACCATGATGTCCTATAACATTTTGTTCTCCTCACTTGTAATGCCAATTGGCTTAGTCAAATCCTAACAAATATTCTTTTCCATCACCTAATTAACACACCGAAAAGTAATAACAGGTTCAAGAACACCACGAGGAGTGTGTTTATATACCTTTATATTAAGCAGTAACTAAATTCAAATTTAACATTACTTTAGTATAGAAGAAAATCTGAAAGGCGTGGCATCATCCAGAATAGGTGAATCGATGTTGTATGAACTAATTGAGGTTTGTAAGTAATCAAGTTTGCTGTGTTTCTCAGCAAAACAGTAGTCTACCTTATTTTTAAAAGGAAGATGAAAATCACCTGATAGTAAATCATCCCAAAAATGTATTAACATAAGTTTTGAAAAATATGTTAAGACAGCCGCAAAATGGGACAACAATTGGGCCAACATGGGTCGCAAACATTTGTTGGTCATGTTTGGAAAGGAAAAAATATGCCAAAAATGTTGGCCAACCAATTTTGGTATATTCTGTATGTTGCTATCATTTGCTATACCCACAAGCATGTTGACTAACATTTTAAAATTTTGAATGCTCTTTCGAATTCTTTTTCACATTTTCCAATGTTCCTGTTCGAAAGTATATGATGTATGTGGGACAAAATAAATGAATATGTTAACCAACATGTTGTCAATGTTTTATAGGGTATAGCAAATCGTACCAACATGTTGGCTCAAATGTTAGCGAATATGTTAGCCAACATGTTGTCTCGATTTGCGGCCGCCTTTACATGGGAGGAAATTAGCGTGAATCCGTCAAAGACAGTATGTACGTGGAAACGCATGTTGTTTCTTAGTGTTCCTTTTTTGGAAAGCATGTAACGAAAGCTGGTCAAAGCCAAATTGGGTATATTATCTGCTGCCATATGTTTATTCAATACATTCTTTGTTTCACAAGGTATATCTTTATCAATATTGGTTATTCCAATTGTTCCAATTGTTTATTTATTTATTTAGTATTGTAAAGATAGTTTAACAGATAACAACCATCCAAGTTCAGTATGTCCAATATGTTTGGAGATCTTTCAGGTATAAATTGTTAACATATGTGAAAGTTGTATATAATTTCAACATTGGTCAATATTCTCAATGTCTGCACACTCAATGGCTTTACACCCAGTTTGTTAGTCTAACTACAATCGGGGGCATGAAAATCCCCTTTTAGACAAGTAAATCCTAAGGAGTGATCACCCTTCTCCCCCCCCCCCCATTTCAATCTTGGTTAAGAGCTGAGAGCCCTGAGAGTTGAGAGTGGCAACTCTAAAATAGTGGGAAAGGTGTTGTACAGTATCTTAAAAGTTGCAAAATTAGAATGTTTATTTTGTGAAGCTGATGTAAGCGAAATCCGTTGCACCTAAGCTCTCATTTTCTCGAAATAATAGTCCTAAGTATGCTTGGCTAATACAAATAGGTCTAATACTGGTACCTTTGACCTAATTTTAAACCAAAGTTCAGTTTACATACATTTGATATATAAACCCATTCAACATTCAAAGGGGATGGAAGACGTGACTAACACATCAAACACTTGTGTACCTGTTCAAATTATCTTCCTACGCGTTTTTTTACAGGACATGGACATTTTTTTTCGCACAAACTGCTACCACTATTTCCATGTCATCTGCATCAAAGGATATATTAACATGCTGAATAAGAAAGACCTGGTAACTATATTATATTCAGGGTTTTTTTAACCAGTTGTGAATGCGAATGTTTTTGTTTTTGTAAAGCAATTATTTTCAAAACCAGCATACCACTAAATTTTTCTCTTTTTAAAAAAAGTTTGGGTGGTATTTTTTTTGGTAAAGATAAACTTTGAATATTTTAGATATGTCCTGTTTGTAGAAAGCCATTTGAAATAGATGAATCTCTACTTTGGTCAGTTGGTGACGCAAAGGATGGCCAATCAGATGACGTAAAATATCTTTTAAAAGCCAGATTTTTTTTATATTAGTATCCGACTTTCAGTTTCACTGCACTATTTACTTTAGCAACGCTTACTCCAATCATATTAATACTTGGCTTCTTTCTTAGATAAAGTTTGCCCCTACAGATGAATACTTAGAGTGGCGTAAATACTGTACGAAATTGTTTGAAAACCAGAAAAGAAAAGGAGGAATAATTGATTTGGAATTTGAGAAAAACAAATACCTTATTTCCTCAGCGGTAAGCTCAATACGGTGTTCTGGGATATTTTTCAATAAGGGGTCTTCAAAATCAACAAACGTACCCTAAACGTCAAACCGAGTAGCTATCATCAATCCCTGAAATCACAAGACTTCGGACATACGCTCAGGTGAAGCGTGCACACTACAGATTAATTTAAAAAACATTTCAACTACTTTATTTTCTCCAAAACATCAATTTTTCACTGTAAAATATTTAAAATTTGAAAGTTCAGCTATAAAAATTCCGCAAATTAGTGACAGAAATAAAATTGCCGCCATCTTAGACTTTTTTAAAATTAGTGACGGCAATTACAAACATATCAGCGACAATTTAATTGCCGCCGTTGGCCGTTCTTCCGCGGCAGCCATCAATAGACCTATTTCCATATCCATTTGGTTCCGCGAAATATGCATACTCAAAATGCAGAATAACATGAAAACGAGATTAGTTATGAGCAAAATTTTAGTTTGCAGCGAAGTAGTGCAGATATCGTTTGTTTACTTGCAATATTTGCAAAATTAATTTGTCATACAGATTGTTATTAACATTTGGTGATAATATGGGATAATAGCACGTATCATTGGGTCGTTCTTATGCTTTTGTTTATTATTCTTGGTGGTAAATGAGCTAGGTATTAGCTAGCTTTGAATATGATATGAGTAGCTAACTATTTGGCTGACTGACTTGTTCCAAAAAACCGTGAAATTTCAAGCTGTTTACCAAAATTGGTGATGTTGCTGGTATATATTGTGTGTCTCCACTTATTGAATGTACCTTGTTTTTAAACAACATCTGTGAAAATAACGTTAGCCAGGCTTAACTGACTGTGGTTTTAAAATAGTAGTTGAGTTGACCTTGCCTTAGTTGTTAATTTTTTTTTCAAGTGAGGGCAGCTTTGGAAGTATTTATAACTCACATTTTACACATTTGTGATTTCAGAATTAGGATACTAATTTGACTTGGTGGGAAAAGTTGGACTTTAAACCTTTCTTGGAATGTTCTTGCTTATTTGTGTTAAATTTTAAGCCTATACCATAGATTGAATTTGGTTAAAAATATTATGAAAAATTTCAAAATATAAGGTTGACAAAAAGGATGATATCCTAATTCTTAAATTTCGTATTCAGATAGTTACCATCTTGGTATTTTTTCAGGCAAATGAAATTGTCCAGTGATCGGTCAGAAACAAATTTTTCCTTGAGAGGATCACTTCACAAAATAATTAAAAAATTGTTACTTAAAAAAACACAAAACATTTACTGACATACTGTCTAGAATTAAAGAAATTTCTTTAAAATTTTGTCCACAAAATGCTTGTCATGTCGAACTTTAATAAGTGAAAACAATTAACTTTAATAAGTGAAAACAATGTGAAATTTTATTGTGACGTCAAAAACAAAATTTTTGGTTTTGTATTTTCACAAATCGACACTTTGGAAATATTTCATTGAGATTATTTTCTGTAAATAAACAATTGGAATAATTCTGCAAGATTAATTTTCAAGATTTCAAAAAAGCAAGAAAACAAAATACATAAGGACCTGGTTTTTAAGAACATTGAGACTGAGATTTTGATAAATATTAGCACGTTTACAGCTGAAATCCAGAAATTCTTATAAGAAAAAGTATATTATTTTACTTTCATTTTTTTTTCATAAAAACCTAAAAAAATTAGGTGCCATTTTAAAAAAAGACTTTACTTTTTCTACATATGGGGATTTATGATAAGCTCTATGCTCTATCAATTCATATTACTTACAAACTGTAAGTATTAAGGTTAACCATCACAATGCTTGATACAAATGTACGATTATTGACAGTCAGTAAGAGAGGGAGTAGTGACAGAGGAAGTGTGACAGTTACATAATCACAACAGCCAATACCGAAAATATTAATTTTAATTATCAGTTTACGCAACAAATGTCGAAAAATGATTTGTTGGTAACTCATGCAGCTAAGCTATAGCTACAACCCTGGAAAAAATACTTGTGAAAATGCTATAAGAAAATCCAGCCATTGAAATCTTTTTACTGTGCCATCCCTTCCCCGAAGTCATTGTTATTTTTCTTTGGGTTTCTGGAATACTTCTGTTAGCATCAGTCAAGCATATTCAATATTGATTTTGGGGGAATGGAGAGCTCAAAATGATATTTACAATATGTTTTTCCAGGGTTTTAGCTTAGCTGCTGGCTACTTTTTGGCTTAGCTATACTAGCAAGCTAATTTTAATTTTTTGAACTGATCAGAAGTAATATGAAGTGCCACTGAGCGTTAGTAAACTGTATATTGAGTTTTAGTTCTAAATTTACTTGGAAACAGTAAATAAAAATGTATTCACATCATTCTAAAAACGGGGCTAGGTTTAACGTGGCTAGGAGGTTTTAGAGGGTTAGCTAGCTAGCTAACATATACCAAAAGATACGCCCTTAAAATCTGCAATATTTTAATTTTTTTTGTCACACTACCACTACCAAAACCCTCTTTATAACTGTGTTAACTACGATTATGTGAAACTGCCAGTTAAAAGCTGTAAAAGTCAACATTTTGTTGATACATTCTTCAAACTTGCATGTAAACAACCAGCATCTCCAAATTTGCTCATAACTAATCTCGTTTTCATGTTATTCTGCATTTTGAATATGTATATTTCGCGGAACCAAATGGATATGGAAATAGGTCTATTGTAGTCTTTGGCAACGTAGGAGGGTGTTACGACAATCATATAGTATTGTTTTTTTCCGTATATAAGGAAAACTCACTCACTCCCTAACGTCGGATTCACTTTTAGAGCCTCCCTGACCCTGTAGAAGTGGAATTTTAAGATAACTATTAAAAAACTACTCGGACTAGATACTAGAGAAAGCTAAGAGAGTTAACAAATTAAAAAATGATCTGGTCTTCTATTCAACAATTTGCCATTAGAGGAGTGCTTACTCAGCAATTGAAATTATTTTATTATTCTGGTCTGTAAAATACACGCATACAATAATACAGTAATTTAAGAATGAAAAATACCTTTTTTTTCTGATATTTGACATGGTTTCTATATTCTCATGCTCACTGTCTGTCCGTCCGTCTGTCTGTCTGATTGTCTGTTTGCCTACCATCCAAAATGGTAGCTGCGAGTAGCGACGGCCAAATTTCCGTGTATTCTTTTCACAAGCTATAGACTAATAGGGAGCTGAGGGGCACGGTCATTCAGTTCCGCCTGTACACGGGAAATTCAGTCTGCGCATGCGCTAACTTTTGAAATCTCAAAACGCAAAAATTCCGTGGCGATGATGACGTCATAATCTCGACATACCTGACTTAACATGCTAAATTACAAGGCATGGTGCTAAAATATTGTTTACTTTGTATTTTATTATAATAAGTGTGGCCAAGGCTCCGTATAAACACTGAAAACGACGGGTTTGCTTTTGTTGTGGCAACGTAAACGAAAGGGTTTTTTTATCCGACAAATTTGCAGAATTCCTATATTCTACCAAAATTTGAGAGAGAACTAAAGTTTTTTACCCAGTAAAATATATATATTTTGAAAAGCTACGGGATTTGTCTTTCCGCTGCAAAAAACCTTATTTTGCTTACATTTTTTACTAAAAGTTTTTAAGCATTTTCCACGGTAAGGGTGTTTGGCTAGCTAGCCTCCTTGAGTATCAACAAACATGGCCGACAGATCGACATGCAAAAAGTTCTATAAGTCTTAGATAATCAAAAAAGGTTAAATTAATCTCATTATTACATTTAACAGTTCTTTTGATTTCACTCTGATTTGCAAAATCTAAGTATGAAAGTGTGGTAGATCAAGACCACCTAGATACAGTGTAGAGCAGGCCATTGGGTAGCTAGCTATAAATGCTAGGACAGGGAAAAAATGCAGCAAAACCTTAAGATATAGCAGATTGATATAGGTGGCCACACAATTGCATTATCTTCAATTTAATAGCACATGGGTTAATTTTTGGCCAAAGAATACAAGTCTTAAATTTGGATGAAATAATAGCATGTTTTAAGAGCACTCCAAGAGCCTAAGTGGCAGTTTCGGTTTTATATTTAGCTAGCTGGCTGTTAATTAAACTGTGAAAAAATAAACCAAATAAAGCCTTATGAATGCTTTGAACAATAATTACTGCCACGCTTTTGCTGTTAAGTGCAAAATGTCATATTTAGGGGCTGTTCATATCAAATATTTCCTCGGATAGCGTGGAAATATTTCAGCATGATATAATTTTTACTTTCTGTTCATATGGCATGGGCGAGAAAACTTTTCCTTGGGTGAGAAAATACCATGTGATACGTTTCTATTGTTTATTATGATAAGAATATATTGTTTATTTTTAAAAATTATGCCCAATCGACATAAATTTATCTTGCCTGCCGAGGAAACTTCTGTTTTTTGGGAAAATGCATTACCCGCTTACCGAGATCTCGATCATGCGCACCCGAGATCTTGGTAGGCGGGTAAATGTTTTTTTCTCATATGAACGCAACTAAATTTTGTTAAGAGTTTGTTAACAACCCGAGATCTTGACTTGATATCATGCTGAAACATTTACCCGACTCCTGAGGAAATATTTCCCATATGAACATGCCCCTTAGAACTCATGAAGAAAAGTCTCAAACAAAGATAAAATAATCTAAGTTACAATATAATTTGTGTATTTCATTTAGCAAACATAAAAATAAAAACTGTACATTAACATATATAATTCTTTAAATAAGTCTTCCAATAAGAACCATATATATAATGTGCATAGTTGTGTTTGCAACAAAAAGTATCCCAAACGATTGAAACCATACAAGGAGTAATCCATAAACACTTTAACAGGTTGTTGACGCCACATGGAAACTAAAAAAAATATGATAGTGGATTTTTAATATTTACATTACCTTAACAGGATAAATTTTGAAATAAATTTTTTGCCTTGGATTTTTTTTTAATGTATTTCATAGACATTTCATAATGACTGGAATTTTAAGCTTGTGCAGGTAAAAAAGACGTGCATATAAATTGTATAGGAGCAAATATAAAAGTAAAATTAAGTTATTTTAAGTGAAATATATTTAATCACTTATTCGCGAATGTAAATCCTCATTATTTCGCTATTTTTTTCCTCGCGGAACTTTTCCCCCGTGAAACTTTCTCCCTGTAAAGAGTATATACACATTTTTTTTTATAAGAAATAGTTTTCCAGTCAAATAAACATCCTAACAAGGCCTTATCCTAAAAATAACAAAAGGAGTGTTTTTTCTCTAATAAAAATAAAAGATGTTTCAAACAAATTCATAAAATAGAGAAATAAAAATTAAGAAAAAAATTAAGAAAATTTCAGCCTATATTCAGTCACCTTGCTAAGAACATTTAGGCTTAAGTCAAAAAAGGGTTTTCTTATACAAAAAGGTGTATGCATATATACTTTTTTTGTAAAATTCACTGTTCAATCCTAACATATTTTTACACAAAACTCTCTGACAATAAGTATTTTTAATGTGTACATTTCATTTGAATTTTTAAGTTCTTGTTCAAGGGGTTTTGGCAAAATCAAATTAATTTTTCAATGATGCTCTAAGGAATATTTTCTGTGAAAATCATTAGCTTTTGTATAAAATATACTTATTATATATACTTATATTATAATAATACTTATTAATGAAATGCAATAATTTTTTGCCACAAAAGAGGTCAAGAGGTTCCACAAAATCATTTTTTCCACAATACACCTCTTCACAGTTTAAGTCGTTCACTCATGTTCTGTATTAAAAAAAGGAAGTAAACAGAGTGAATTTAATAGTTAGTTAGTTATTTATTTATTTATTTTCCATTAGACAGTATGAATACAATAATAATAATAAAAATTATTCATGCAAACTCATTAAAATCACCTAATGGAGGGATAACCACCACGAATAAGGCCATAGGCATTATGAATATTTCTCATTTTCTGAAGAAATAATTAGTTTTTCTTTTTAATTCTCAATAAGACGTGGTAACAAAAGAAAGACTGTGAAACTGTGAACTCGTGTATTAGCATCTTTTCGACACTAAGAGAAAGGGGGGGAGAGGTTTTAGCAATTCCTAGGAATCGTAAATCCGAAATTTAGGTAAGAATAGAATAACACGTCATAATTTGTGATAAACAATTGTAAACGCAATAAAATTGTTCTATTCACACTATATTTTTTAAACAACACAGTGTAATACACTCCTTATTGACTACCCTTAGGTATTTTACTTTAAGGCTACCATGTTTATGCACAAATTTGTGAAGCTATACACAGTACTTTAGTCATAATAACAATGCGTTGCTAGGAGAGAGCAGAGGCCCAGCGTTGAAAAGATAAAAAAAAAAAAAAAATATAGTTTACTAAGAAAAAACATTCATATCAGTAATCTTTGTTAGTCAGTAATAACAAAATTCTACTTACAATTCATTATACTACTCATAACATCATCATTCAAATGCCATTTATAGCTAGCTACAGGTCACCAAAATATCTTGATTTTGAAGGCAAATTTTTCAGAGCAAAAAAATGTAAGCACCAGGACGTTGATTTCTTCTGGTAATACAATGTTTGAAATTAATAAAAATAACTATGAATAGGCTTGGAAAACTTTAGAATGTTAGTTTTAGGCATTTTTATATGCTCCTTTTGCCCCTGTCGGAAAAAATACGTTCTTGACAATGAAATGTTCTTCTCTCGTTTTCTTGCTTTTCGCCATAGCCACCAACAATTTTTTTGTCTTCGCCAACATGTTATCAAACATTATAAAATTAAAACAAACGCTTTGTAGTCATGAAAGTCAGCTTTTGTTCAAAATCAGTAGAGCATCCAATTTGTAAAACAATGTTTGTCAGGCATGCGACGACGTCTACCATCTTGAAAAAAATACAAAATATTTCGCGAATTTTGCGCACGCGCATTCTGAATTTCACATGCTGAATGAACGTAGGGGGTGAACAATAGGTTGTTCACCCCATCAGCTCCCTGACTATATGGCACAGTGCCGTCCCAGTTTAGTGTTTTTTCTATTTCTTGATACAAAACGTGTGTGAATCACTGAAGTATTCCTATTTCTATATTGTACCGGACGTGTAAAGTGATGTTTTTGTTTTATATAGAAAAGTAGCCAACCTATCACCACGACTCATCATATTACAAAAAAGCCATCATCTGAAACACCGGTTGAAACAGTTTCAGCAACATTGAATAAAAAGCAAGAGGAGAACAAATCGGAGAATAGACATATTGATAAACAGAAAAAGCAGCGTGAAGGAGCTCATGGTAGTTCGTGGAGGTCTGGTAGCGAGAGTTCGGGGAGGTCTGGTGAGGAGAAATCGTGGAGGTCTGGTAGAGAGAAATCAAACCGTGACGGGTGTAGTGCTCGAAAGAAAGATGTTACGGATGTTAGCAGGCGTGTTTCTTTTAAAGAAAATAACTTGCCTTCAAAAAACGAAAGGAGAGAACTTCACAATAAAAGTGATTTTTTGAAAAGTAAAGTTAAATCTGCTGCAGAAACGCGAAGCTGCAAAAAGACATCTTTTGAAAGTGAAACAAGTGATCGAAAAAATTCCACCGGACAATATAGAACGTATAAAGGGGATAAGATAAATGAAAAAACAAATAAAGCAAGACAGAGAAAATATAATGAAGGTTCTCTCCAGAATAGCAATTTATTATCGAGTGTGACTAATTTACGCAACACAACACACGGCAGTGCTTCGTTTAAAAAAGACGTTAAAGCACCCCCAGGGTTAGATGGACCTTTACCACCTAATTCGAAATCTCCTCCGCATGGTTTGAAACTTCCACCACCTGGTTTGAAACCACCACCGCCTGGTTTGAAACCACCACCGCCTGGTTTAAAACCACCACCGCCTGGTTTGAAACCACCACCGCCTGGTTTGAAACCACCACTGCCTGGTTTGAAACCTCCATCGCCTGGTCCAAAACCTCCCGGCTTTAATGTACCTTCCGGTTTAAGTAATAGTTGATATTTATGATGATGAAAAATTTTAAATTCTTTCATTCTGTTTAATTTATTCCTAGAATATTTACTTCTATTTTTATTTGGCATGGTAGTATGAATCCGATGTTGAGTACTTTTTTGATCCGGTACAATATGATTTTATTATTAGGCTTAGTTCAGCTGTAGAGCTAACAACGGGAACGTTAACTTAGGTTCTGTTTACATAAGACGCGCGACTGGACGTTTGCTGGGATGATTTTGTCCGCCTTTATATTAAAATTGTTTGTCGGGATGTTTTTTTTTTCAATTGAATTATGCAAAAATTTTCTCTTTCCTCCCGGGACGGTTTGTTTATATGGAAAACACGTCCAACTGAGCCGGAACGCGACGAAAATTGTCACGGGACAAAAACTTTCAATAAAAACACAGTCTCGGCAATCGACCCATTTCGACCTCATATAAACAGCATCTTAGTTAAATTTGAAGATGAAAATCTCTTTATTTTGTTTTACCTGCTAAAGTTACGCTATTTGTTATTGTTTGGTTCAAATAAAATTTGTTTATTATATATTTTTTACCAAATTTGTAATGTTAAAGTTATTCAAAGAATTACTATTTAAATAATTTTAAATATTTTATTTTGTTTACCCCACCAGAAGAAAGCTTCTCCCTGGAATAAGTTTTCTAAAACATTTAGTGTATTGTATTCCTCACGAAGTACAATAGTTTCCAATAAATAAAAACATTTTCAAACTAGAATCAATACTAATAACTATTCTCCTACGAAATTTTCGACTTCGCGCTGTTGGGATTACTTCACGTTTTGGAGATGATACGTTTTTCTTCACAAAAATTGAATACAGACTGCGAAACAGTCATTCATTTTTAGTTTTGAGTGACTTACATGAAAATAAAAGTTTAGACGGTGGAAAGATTTATGTTCACAGTATGCAATCGACTAAGCAGCTAAATAAGGTTTGGTAGAAATTAATGCATTTAATATTTTACTAGTTGTTGTTTGTTAGTCTCTTTATGCAGTATGATAATAATAAAGAGAATATGGACATTTTTGAATATTTATTACTACTAAATTTACGTATATTTAGACAAAAACATTTTCAACTTTTCCATTCAGAAGAAAGACATGCATGGCAATATATTTGTTGCAAACACTGCGTAGGAGTAAGTCAACAGTTTACCGTATTAAAAACAGGTTACTCCTCTCCTCCACACCAAGAAAGATGTCGTCTGGACTACCTCTTCAAGAAGTGGTGAATACACTCGAATCATATGCTTCATCCTTATTGGCTGAAAGTTGGGATAACGTTGGATTATTAGTTGAACCTTCTGCGCCCATGTTTGTTAAAAAACTTTTTCTAACGAATGATTTAACGGAGGGTGTGTTAACAGAGGCCGTGATGAAATCTGCTGACATGGTACTGTCTTATCATCCACCCTTGTTCGTGCCCTTTAAAAGAATTGTGCAACAAAAATGGAAGGATCGTATAATTGTCAAAGCGTTGGAAAATCGGATTGCTATATACTCGCCCCATACTTCCTATGACGCAGTGAAAGGTGATTTTCATCCTTTTAGAGTAGGTCTGATACGTTATTATTCAGAACTATTAATGGTGTTAAAAATTTTAATCTTACGTGAATTTTACTACCAACGCCCTAAAAGATTTTTAGGTCCTCAAAAGAGGTTATTTTTTGCAACTATTTTTTCTCTCAAATTCACGACATTTTTGTCGGAAACACGAGATTAAAATCTCGTATATGTTTTCTTAAGTTTGTTATCTCGTGTTTCGTTTAAGAAGATTTTCCTGGACTTAATAAAACCTTAATAGACCTTTCTCTTTCTTAATCATCTGATCATCTTAACATTTTGAACTTGCAAGAAATGAATACTCTTATAGTACTGACACTGCGAAATTTTTAAAGATGACTACTGATCAGCTTATGACTAATTTATTCTGTCGCAATTTCAACGTCCATTTAAATATTTTTCAGGTGGAGTAAATGATTGGCTAGTCAGCTGTTTCCATGGCAATGTGAAGCCAATAACGCCAAAGAGTGAGGTAAGTTTATTTATTTCTTATTTATTCTTATTCTTTCTCCTTGATGATGTAGTGTGTGAATGGTCTCTTATTCTTTCTCCTCGATGATGGTGATGTAGTGTGTGAATGGTCTCTTATTCTTTCTCCTTGATGATGTAGTGTGTGAACGGTCTGTTATTCTTTCTCCTTGATTATGTACTGTGTGAACGGTCTGTTATTCTTTCTCCTTGATGATGTAGTGTGTGAATGGTCTCTTATTCTTTCTCCTCGATGATGTAGTGTGTGAACGATCTCTTATTCTTTCTTCTTGATGATGTACTGTGTGAACGGTCTGTTATTCTTTCTCCTTGATGATACAGTGTGTGAACGGTCTCTTATTCTTTCTCCTTGATGATAGAATGTGTGAACGATCTGTTATTCTTTGTCCTTGATGATGTATTGTGTGAACGATCTCTTATTCTTTCTCCTTGATTATGTACTGTGTGAACGGTCTGTTATTCTTTCTCCTTGATGATACAGTGTGTGAACGGTCTCTTATTCTTTCTCCTTGATGATAGAATGTGTGAACGATCTGTTATTCTTTGTCCTTGATGATGTATTGTGTGAACGATCTCTTATTCTTTCTCCTCGATGATGTACTGTCTGAACGGTGTCTTATTCTTTCTCCTTGATTATGTACTGTGTGAATGGTCTCTTATTCTTTCTCCTTGATGATGTTGTGTGTGAACGATCTCTTATTCTTTCTCCTTGACGATACAGTGTGTGAACGGTGTCTTATTCTTTGTCCTTGATGATGTAGTGTGTGAATGGTCTCTTGTTCTTTCTCCTTGATTATGTACTGTGTGAACGGTCTTTTATTCTTTCTCCTTGATGATGTATTGTGTGAACGATCTCTTATTCTTTCTCCTTGATGATACAGTGTGTGAACGGTCTCTTATTCTTTCTCCTTGATGATACAGTGTGTGAACGGTCTCTTATTCTTTCTCCTCGATGATGAAGTGTGTGAACGGTCTCTTATTCTTTCTCCTTGATAATGTACTGTGTGAACGGTCTTTTATTCTTTCTCCTTGATGATGTATTGTGTGAACGATCTCTTATTCTTTCTCCTTGATGATACAGTGTGTGAACGATCTCTTACCTTATTCCATGAAATTAACGAGTCAAGAAATTAACGCGAATTAAATTAGCGGTCATGAATTTAACGCGGTTTAATGAAATTATTTTGAAAAAGACATTTAATTAACGCGGTTGAGCAAGGTTGTCTTCAAAAATGCATTTAATTAACGCGAATTTGAGAATATCCGATATCACACGAAGCGAAAATTACGGCAACAGTCGAATCCACGGTAGTGAAGCGGTCTCCTCTATTACAAGGCGGATTGGAAATCGAAATAAAACTTTCCGTTGTTTGGAAAGGCAATGTTAAAAATATAAAAAATTTGAAAGAAAAAGTGCTTTCAGTTAATTTTTCACTTGGATCAGAGAGTATGAAGATGATACAAAATATGTTTAAAAAAAGATCGCTGAAAAGGAGAACACCGTTAAGCTATCGTCCGATGAGGAGGAAATAGTTGAAAATTTGGAAAAAAAATTGTATTTTAATGTTTTTTAGACTTTTATATATTATAAAAAAGTCACCAAATTAACAATATTTTAATTAACGAGTCATGAAATTGACAGTCTTTAAATTAACACTGCATTTAATTAACGGTCATTAAATTAACGCGAATTTTGAAAAACCGCGTTAATTTCATGACTCGTTAATTTCATGGAATAAGGTATTCTTTTTTCCACACAAGGTGGTTATTTAAATACTGTGCGTTACGATAAATGAGAGATTGGAAGCGCTGCATGAAAACCCTAAGATAGTTTTGATAAAATTAACTGCAGTGAATCTATATCGTGTTAAAATTGTATGGTCACTTTATTTTGGCCATCGAATGCAAAGTAAAACGTCATAGAGAGTACATGTTTTCGTTTTATTAGCATATAGAAATTTGAAGTAAGGCTGAGTTTTGCTTAAGCATCCTCAAAATTAAGGCTAGGTCACAACAGTGATTTCCGTCCCTGACAACTCCCATACGACTCGTTAAGTGAGACCAGGTGTGAAAGAGTTCATACTTTCACAAACTTTAACCTTTTGACGTATTCAAAAGCTTAATTTGTATTTTTGAATTGTGTGAATACTATTTGTAAATACACAACAATATAAAAAAATTGAAGAGTTAAAATTTTAAAAAATCCAGCTATATTTCACTGTATTTTTCCTTAACCTTTTTTAAATATAATAACGATTTTGTCAACACGTTGTTTCTTAGGAGTCTGAAGACGGTGCCGGACGTATCTGCGTGTTACACGAACCTCTATTCCTTGATGACGTCATCAAGAAGTTAAAATCTCATTTGCAGTTAAAGCATATCAGAGTTGCTTTATCACAACCAGAAAAGTCAACGGTAGTCAATTTGTTTGTTTGTTTATTTTTTTGTTCCAGATTTTATCATATACTGCTGTATTACATTAAGTAGGATCCATCTCCGTTTAAACATCCCCATTGCAACCCACTCCTCTGGAAAAAGTCATCAAAATATTCAGGTGTAATGACATTTTAAGACTTTTTCAAGCGAACAAGGTAATATTAAGATTTGACGTGTCAGTCAACACCGATAACATAATTATTTTATCTTCTTTAACTTTTGAATATTGATGACTTGCTAATGTTGTCAAAATTAGTAAATTCATACAGATTTTTTAGAGACAGAAATCCAAAAAGCACTGGAATTAATTTTAAAAAAAGTTTCAAAAATTCTATGCGAATATTTTTTTAATTATTTTTTTAAGTTAAATTTCTCTGGTTTGTTGTTTATATGCTGTGTATCGAAATGAGTGTTTATGTCCTGCAAATTAAAACATTTCGTCGCGCAGAGATTCGTCCTTAAAATTTCTTACCTACCTGAAGGGAATAAATTTACACGAGAACTGATATTCGCGAAAGGAAAAGTGATGAATCCAACGATCAAGAAATTAGTTGACTCTCGATAACTCGAACCTTCACGAGACCTTAAAAAAAAGTTCGACCTGTCAAGAGTTTTTCGAAAATTTTGGTGAAAGTTTTTTCCTTTTTTTATTTTTTATTATTTACTGCGGGAAAAGTTCGTTACAAAGGTTTGTTTAAGGTTTGCAACCCCTTCTCTAAGTCTTTCAGAGCTTTGCATTTAACGCCAATAATGTTATTTAATCTCCGTTTGCAGGCGCTGCACAACGACAACAAGCACAAGACTTGTTTGTTTTGTTTTAGTTTTGATTGCTTTGACAATGTTTTCAAAATTCGAATGATTTGAAAAACATTCGAATGTTCGAGTTCTAGTTAAAAGGTTCGAATTCTACTCAAAAAGCTTGACGAGAAAAGGACAAGTTCGACTTATAGTGAGAAATTCCTCCAAAGAACCGACAAATTTGTTCGACCAACCGAGAAATTCGAGTTTTCGACTATTCAAGTTATAGGGAGTTTTTTAGCCTGAAAAGGGTTTGTAGGTTTAAGGGACCGACACATTTGTTCGACCTAACGAGATTTTCGAGTTGTCGAGAGTCAACTGTACTATATTTATTGAAATAAGTTGCTTAAAAACAACAAAAACGAGATATTACATTTTTGAGACAAACCTCGACCTTGTTTTTGCCAAGGAAACTGTAAAAATTTCGTTAGGCATGATCTAATTTCAAATTGCAAAAATGATAAAATTTCGCGAGAACTGAAGTTCTTAAAATTTTTTAGCATATCGCGAATTGACAATAACTCGCCAATTTGCGACAATCTATATTTCCTTAAATTATTTAAACCTGCTGATGCGTTTTTGCAGTGCATCTTTATACATAGGTCTCAACAATCGCGTCTTGCGCTGGTTCTGGTGCGAGCGTGTTGCGTGGTATCCGTGCTGACGCTTTTATCACTGGTGAAATGTCACATCACGACGTTTTGGATGCTGTGTCGAATCAAACCAACGTGTTGCTATGCGAGCATTCAAATTCCGAGAGAGGTTTCTTGAAAATATTAGCACCTGTATTAAAGAACCTGCTAAAGGGGAAAGTGGATGTGGTTGTGTCGGAAACAGATCGAGACCCGCTAAATGTCGTGTGAGTTGCCCAATGGTTCATTAAATATCGTTGATACGCTAAGCACAGGTAAACTGCTCGAAGACGTATGAAATATGAATGTTGCTGCCTCATGCTAGCTTGATGTATTATCATGAAAACAATAACACTTAATAGAATAGATTCTCAGTAACTTAAAACCTCGAATATCGAAGAACAATTTAGACTGATTTTTTATTGAGTTATATATTTTCCCCATTGCGAGCATGCCAGCTACATCGAAAATCTAAAATTGTTATTTGGACGTTACCGTATTTATCGAAATTTTTTTAGCATTTCAGCATTTCAGGGAGCTGCACTTCGAAAACGTTAAAACCATTGCAAGGCTTTCTTCTTATAAAAAAAGAATGTCTATATGTAAATAAAAAATTAAAATATTTTACATATAGTATTCTTTAAAAAAAAAGCTTTAACTCGATGTCTTCGAAATTGATCAAGAAAATTTTGGAAATTCTATGGTACAAACCTTTTATGTAAAATTAAACTTCTGAACAAGTTTTTTGAATGTTTCAGTATTTATTTGAGCGAGAACTCTTACTCTCTCAACTGTAGCACAAACTGAGTTAACACCAGGTTACTATTCAATCATTGTTTCTTTAAGGCAGCACTTCAATGATTTGAAGAGGGCATTTATTAAAAAGAGACAAATCAATACTTCATGTGAGACAAAATGTATATAAATTTTTATCAAGCTGATACATAATTTTTTTATCATTTTGAGTAAAACATTGCTACGAAGTGCAGAATTAATCAAGGCGAAATTGGGGTTTTCATGGGATGCTTTAGCAGTATTGCATTCAACTCATTTAATTTACGTTTTTGTTGACAGATAGTGTCAATCTTAATTTTTTGCGTAGCGCGAAACTTATTAGTGCGAATTGCCATTTTTGGGGTGTTTGTCCGTAATAATTAGTGCGATTTTTACCCCAATTCACACATAAGTTCCACACTTTTTTATTCTCAGACTTTTTTATACCTTTAACAAGTTGGCGATGGACATATTTTCACCTCTTTGCCAGGGCAGTGGCTGGAAAACTCTCCCGTTCACATAAACCATTATTTTTTTTAACCTCTGGAGGTCATAAAAAGCGTATTTTTCACATGGGAAGTTTGTCCATACACAACATATTTATCCCTCTATCCAATTTTAAAACCGCCAGAACAGAAAACGTATATACGAGACAGGTAAAGTATATATACATCATTTTTGACTGACTGACTTTGAACAAGTAAACAGGAGTCAATGGGGTCACTTTTTTTATAAGAACGTCTAAATTTCAGCTAAAGCTGGATGTTCTTATTTTTTTGCGCTTTTTCAGCCTCAAGTGTTCTTTAATTGTATTATAGCAATTGTAGATCATTTTGTACTTATACTCTATGAAGGTATCCAGGCTGATTACGTTCTTAATATGTTCTTAATTTTTGGCAAAATCTCAGCCTCAACGTTCTTATAAACTAGGTTCTTACCCAAATAAACTAGGTTCGTACCCAAATAAACCCTAATTATATAAAGTCAAACGTCACCTTTTCTAATTCAATTTATTTCACGTCGGCAAAAAATTGGCGACATGAACTACCATTTGCCTGATCTACGTCGGCAAACTTGTGTTTCACGTCGGCAACTAATATTTTGTTTGCGATCGTATTTAAGTCACATCCAACTGCAAAATATATATATATATATTATATATATATATAATAATATATATATATATGTATATATATATATATATATATATATATATATGTATATATATATATATATATATATATATATATATATATATATATATATATATATATATATATATATATATATATATATATATATATATATATGTATAGTATGTGAAGGTGAATCGCGCTTCTAGAGTGCTCGACGGGTAGAGCTATATATTATGTGTGTCGGATTCAATAAAATACACGGTACTTTTGTACGACTTTAAGTTTCATGTTAAACAATCATCAGGTACAAGTTACCAAATATTTTGTTAAATCTATAAGATAAAACAATATATATATATATATATATATATATAAGATAAGTTATTATCTGTCATTTTAGAAAAAGAAGATGAAAAAGAGAGGATTTTTATTTAAATTTTATAGTTTTTTCTGTTTTTTTGTATTTTTTATATTTGAATAAACATTTCCGAACGAAAGTTTTGCCATGTGTACCTTTATGCAACCTGTTTTTTGAAAAAAGAAAAGAACAACAAAATGAATAAGAAAACACCTGATGACTCATCAGTAGATACCAGTGCAACTGTTTCGGGCAATTATTTCTAAACAGTTTCAATTGCACTGGATGCCCAGCAGGTGTGTTTGTTGTTGGTATAATTAATGACAATTGTCACAAGTCAAAAGGGATTTGATGGTTTGTATCATAAGTCGCGTTTCAAAGACCAGCTACGAAACGATTTGTAATATAAAATGTCCAGCATAATAGTGTCATTAGTATAAACAATAGTATAAATAATAATATAAATGAGATAGCAAGCCTGACCTGCAGCGTGAATGTCTATATATATATATATATATATATATATATATATATATATATATATATATATATATATATATATATATATATATATATATATATATATATATATATATATATATATAACTCTGGTTCAACCTTAAGTCGACAAAATAATGTTTATAATGCAACCTTAGGTCGACAAGTTCGCTAGGTCGACAGAATTACTGTCGACTTAACGTTTGAGGTAAAATTTTAATGATATACTCAGCAGATGAAAGAAAGTTTATGCCTTGGGGTTCTAGCTCCATGCCACATGTGTCCATTCCGAAAATAACAGCTGCAGCGGAGGCATTTTCTACGTGGAAAATAAAAATTGGTCCAGCATTGCGTATATTACGCTAAGTCGACGGGGTGTTTGAAAAGTCTACCGTAGGTGCACATGACATATATATCGTTTTCAAACTTCACCTGCGGTATATATTGCATGGTTTAATGTGTTTAAAGATTTGTCTTAAAGGACTCTCTTAATTAACATAGGTAAGTGCAACCATTTCAAAATATTTTGTCCATATTTTGAATATATACAAATTCATAAGAAAAATATGGCCGTATCTTGAGCGGCAGCTTGCTTTCCGGACCACCGACCGTTAACTTTATATATTTTTGCGAGACGGGACCATTGCACAGCTCTCACTCAGTAGGTTGCAGATTCATTAAGAATGACTTCCTCAGAACGATATTTAAAGTAAAGTAAGTTGTTGCTTTGTTTTTTGATAGGTAACGATAGACTAGATCCAATCTCAACCAGTGCCAAAAAAAATCTTAAGTCCCTATCAGGAAACTCTTGCCTCATAAAATAAAGGGAACTTATATGCCTTATGTTTTTTGTATGTTAGCTAGCTGGCCACTATACTATCATTGAAAGTCTGCCAATGGAAGGAGCTACTAGTTGTGCTACTGGAACTTCGACTGCTTAGGTAAAGCTAGCCGCACCTAACAGCCGTACTTAAGCCGTACCTTAGCCGTACGTAACTACACTTTTCTTTTTAAGGTGAGGTAATGTATTTTAATGGAAAAACTGAGCTAATCGTAGTGGTAAATTTGTTGTGTCACTGAATTTCTGTTTCTCAATCGCCAATGAACCCGCAAAATACGAAAAATGTTAACGAAACATCTTGCTCTTATAGAAACCAAACGGGGGAGAGCGCGGGAAGGTGATTCCCAAATCGACAAATTAAGTACGGCTGGCAATAAAAAGGTGGTTAGTACGAGCGGTGAACTTCAATGCGACTTATCAAGTAAAGTAAAATAAAGGGGATAGGTAAGGAAAAGAGAGGAAAAATATGAAAATTATAAGACAACATATATTTTACGGTTGGGTCCTATCATATAAGAAACAACTTTAAAGGCTAAAATATGTTCAATAAAAACGAAATTCAGTTAGGTACGGCTAGCTAAAATAAGGTACGGCTGGAAAATATTAAGGTACGGCTGGGTCCTATCGTATAAGAAACATCTTCAAATGCTACAAATGTTCCATAAAAACGAAATTAGGTTAGGTACGGCTAGCTAAAATAAGGTACGGCTGGAAAATATTAAGGTACGGCTGGGTCCTATCGTATAAAGAAACATCTTCAAATGCTTCAAATGTTCCATAAAAACGAAATTAGGTTAGGTACGGCTACCATTGATCAAAATTAAAGTACGGCTGCACATCTATTTAAAGTAAAATAAATTGTATAGCTGAAAATATAAAAAATATTACATAAGAAACAAGATGTTTTAACAAATACGAACACGATAATATATGACTATATTTTAATAAATATCACTATCATCAGTGTCAGATTGATTACTTACTTTCTCTAACGTGTTCATTTCTAGGACCAAATCTGTAACAGATCTATCCGATCTTGATGCAATATATCGAAACGCTAACAACGTTAAAAGAAAGATGTTGATAAAATCAAAGGTCGTAAAGAGTGATTTAGAGATAACAGGGATAGATATAGGCCAGTTCTGTTTAAAGTCAGTCAGTGTGACTCTTAACCCAATTGCCAAACAATTCAAAAAAATACTGGGTAAGAACTTGGCCAGGACTTCCTTCCTTGACGCTGCTAATGACATTCTCTCCATATTACTTCGATATTGTCGACTTCTGATGATAGTGGCGATGCTTTTATCGAAGGTTTCATCATTGACTGTTGCACAACAGTAAGAACGTATAAAGGACGCTTCAGAACAAATAAATTTCAAAACATGCTTACATATATTTTCAGAAAGTTGATATGAAATATCATTTTGAAAAAGACGTTGCAAGTCTTTAACTACTTTGTTTGTTGCAATCTCCTTTACAAAAAGTGTTTCGTCTGATGCAACAAGGCACGAAAAATGCGAGCTGGGATGGCTGTCCAGCGTGATCAGCTTTAAATATGAGAAACGGGACTCTAAAAAGGCTTTAATCTGTCGTAAACAACCATCCGTATTCTCCAAATCGATTGCAATCGAACATTGAGCTACCAACCTAGTAGAGCATATTGCATACAATTTTTTTCTTAACCTCGCCCGCACTTTACTTTCCAGTAAACTCTACTTCTTCTACGTACTTATTGTTTTTCGTTTATATTAAATTTTTTTTAGCATTTGAAGTTGTTTCTTATATAATAAAATCCAGCCTTACCTTAATATGGTCCAGCCGTACCTTATTTTAGCTAGCCGTACCTAACCTAATTTCGTTTTTATGGAACATTTGAAGCATTTGAAGATGTTTCTTTATACGATAGGACCCAGCCGTACCTTAATATTTTCCAGCCGTACCTTATTTTGGCTAGCCGTACCTAACATAATTTCGTTTTATTGAACGTTTTTAGCATTTGAAGTTGTTTCTTATATGATATGACCCAGCCGTACCTTAATATTGTCCAGCCGTACCTTATTTTAGCTAGCCGTACCTAACCTAATTTCGTTTTTATGGAACATTTGAAGCATTTGAAGATGTTTCTTTATACGATAGGACCCAGCCGTACCTTAATATTGTCCAGCCGTACCTTATTTTGGCTAGCCGTACCTAACATAATTTCGTTTTTATTGAACGTTTTTAGCATTTGAAATTGTTTCTTATATGATAAGACCCAGCCGTACCTTAATATTATCTAGCCGTACCTTATTTTGGCAACCGTATTTAAATTTAGCCAGCTGTAGTCACTTTTAGCGCTAGCTGTACAGCTATTACGGGAACCTAACCTAATATTGTCCGCAGCGTAATATGTTCAATCTTACTTTACTAATGTTTTTCATACATTCAATTTTAAAAATCTCTTTTGTATTTGTATTAAAATCATTTTATAAAAATTATAATACATGTAAGATATATTATTATCGGTATTTCATCATTGAGGATTCCCTGGGGGTTACTGGGGCTCGACGATGGAGTGCTCCATTTTGCATCATTTTTATCGGCATAGATATTCACCTAAAAGACGAAATAAAAGTTAGACAATTTAACTTTGGTATACATTAACTACTAATTTTAAGCTTAGAAGCAAGTGGTCTTACACAGAGCTGCTAATTACGAATTTTCTTAAGTACGGCTAAGGTGCGGCTGTTAGGTACGGCTAGCTTTACTTAACCACTTCGACTTTTGATTTGTGTTTAAAACTTACTTCCCACTGTAATCGAAAATCTACTCAAAGTACAATACTAATTACGAAAACAACATTCTTTTATATTTGTTTTGATTTGTTTGTAAGATATTTGTCGTTAAGGGGGCTTCGAAATTTTTTTTGGACCCCGTTAGCAGGATATCGCCGCTAAGATTCGGACCCCTCTGTTTAGCGGATCCCTAAAAAAAGAATTTATGCGATTGCTTCTCCATGGCTATTATTTTGAGGCTTTTCGTCAGCGAAATATACACAATCAACAAATTTTCGGTCTTTCCCGATCCTTAACGGATTTTTTTTTAAAAGTACAGACTTAACGGCGCTCTTAACCCTTAACGGCCGATATCCCATTAACGGGGCCTAAAAAAATTTTCGAAGGCCCCTAAAGTTGCAAAATTAAGCTAGGGAAGAAGGTTCGTGCCGGTCGCCATCTTGTTTCCAAATGTAAACATTTTTATGAAAGCTTTAGACATCACTCCTGGATGATAATTTCGCTTTTGCTGACTTTCATGCGGCCAGGAATTTTGCATATACAAAGCACTATTTTATGTATAACCAAGCGGTTGTGCACCCCTTGTTTTGTGTTTTAATATTTAAAACAGGTATATATATACTGAAGACGAGTTTTATTAAAAAAAACTGCAAACGTGTAGGAATACCCACGTAGACAGAATTTTATTGCTTAGTTTGACTCGACAAGCATTTTTTGTATCCGCCCCTGAAAACTTGTTCTGGAAGAGTGTCGACTTTCTGAATGACTCTACCCAACTTGTTGTTTTTTATTTGTTGGCTAGTGTGAAAAAACGATGCTTTCTAGCACTACTTCTATTATTCTTATTGTAAAAAGGTATCGCACGAGAATACATTTTATAATTATTCACAAAATTAAACTTAAGTGTAATAATTTAGACTTCTTTTTTGGTCCGAGTTGTATTTAATGGGTTATGCAGCAAATGTTCAAGAATCTTTTTTCCTCCATCCGGGATATGACGTCAAACCGAGTTTAATTTGAAAAATAACATCACAAAATGGCGGCTTTGGACAAGGAAACATGATGTGAACATAAGAAAATGTGGCTTTATTTGCTTTATTATTTCGAATTTCACCTAATAAATGTTAAATTGTTCTGTCTCAACATTAATCAGGATTAGATGAACTTTTTTAAAAGCAGGAGGTAAAGTTTTCATTAATATATACACTTTTTTTTATATAAGAACAATTTTATAAGAACAATGAGGCTGAAAATTGTTGAAAAATAAGAACAAAATAAGAACAATAGCAAGGATGAAATTTTTCTGACTTTCTCTTTTTCTGTCAAAAACACAACAAACATGGAGAAATATCTCTCAAGTTATAAATTTTCATAGATTCAATTGTTGCGATTTTACAAAACTTAGGTTTTAGGTTGCAAAATCTTCTAAAGAATAAAATTGGTCAAAATGTGGTCAAAAAAACAGAATAAGAACAATTTCAGGCTGAATGGGTGAAAAAAATAAGAACACTTCAGGCTGAAGCCAAATTTCTGGGTTCTTATAAAAAAAAGAAGTGTATTGCCACATGAAATACCTAAATTATTTTCTCAAACTGATGAAAATTTGCAAGGTAAAACACTGTTGTCTGGAAAGTCTGCTGCCCACAATTGTAGTCTATATATATACAATATATCCACAATTATAAAAAACGCAACCACATGACATTGATGAAACAAATTTGGTGCAGAAATAATTCTTTGACTTTGACCAAAAGTTATCAAAACATCTTGAAATTGAACATGGGGCATAACTTTCCATCATCCATTCTAGTTTATCAAAATCCTAAAATCATACCGATAATTCTGAAATAACATTCATTCATCTCCAGTAAGACCTGGCAAAAAGCAACATTCCTAAATTTTATTTTTTTGTATATCTGATTGTCTTGTACAGTATACAGAGTCTTACAGCTAGTATGTATATATACTTTTAACATGCATTTTCCCTTTGAAAATGTTAGTCAGCACAAAAAACTTTTGGAGGGATTTTTGATCATTTTTTCCATGAGCTGTCCCTTTATAAATTTTGAAATAAGGTTTAGCAAGTCCTGTTCTTTGCAAATTTATTTTGTAATTAACTTGACAATATAAATTAATGTGGACATAAAAGAGTGCAACATAAATTCAATTTGAAGGCTGGAAAAAATAATTATGCGGCGTAATTGTTTGCAAATTCAGGCTATTGAAAAAATAGTTATGTAGTATATACTCTTTGTAATTTTCAACTTGCAATATGTGATAGCTAACCTCTTTTCAGATAAACTTTCAAATTTTAGATTACATAAATAAAGATAAAAAAAAAATCTTTGAAAAAAATTTTATTTTGATAAGACAATACATAAATATGTCAAAAAAACCTTTTACAATCGCTAAAAATCTTTATTTATACCTTAATCGGGTCTGTAAACATCTTCAATTTCAAATAAATTTGCAAGGTCGCGTAAAGTCGAGAGGACTAGGTCCGAATAAATGAGCATACGTCACATCGTGCAGAAAGTCCGTGAGCTCAGCAGCACACCTTCTAAAAGTTTGTTTATTTACTGTTTACATTGTTCGTTGATAAGACGTCTTGTAATAATGACGAAGATTATAACTTAGAAAACTTAGAATCGGATAATTCTCTTCATGAAAAAGACTTTACAAAGCTACAGTCAGTCATTCGAACCTCTTGTGTCTCACACGGGAGAAATAAATAATGATGCAAAGTGATGAGGTGTCTTTTACTGACTCAAAGCAACGTTCTTAACAAAATATTTCCTTTTTAAAGAAATAAAAAATATATTTAATCGCTTTTTTTTACATTCTTTTCGTCAAAAAACTTTATCATTTGCTTCAGTAAAAAATCTTTCTTACTTTACAAGCCAATTTATTTTTATTTCACAGTTCAGCAATATCTTTCCTCCGCACGCGCTTTTTTGCGCACAAATGCAAACAAATTTTATGTAACGTTGAAATTTTCTCCGTGATGGAGGACCATTGAAATGCGTGATCGAAAGATCGAATAATGTTCATGTCATGATAAGTTGGTAAAACGGGGGTATTAATATTGTATAAATAAAAATCATTCTTATGATTATGGTAGGTCATAAATGCGTTGCAGAAGCTACTGATTTATAAGTGGTTTTTTTGACAAAGCTGTTTTAGAAACTGCATTATCAGCATTACATGCAGCCTTAACAGTAACAAAGATTGAAGAAAATGGGCACATTTACCCCCCGAAAATATTCGGCGGGTCCTTCCATCAATAAAACTTCTTTTTTGAAAAACAAAGAATAGAAACTTGAGCGCTATGAGAGATACATGTGTAACTAGAAAACTTTTTTGTTGGTGTTTGTATTGGAAATTGGTATAATGTTCTTTTATTTATTATAAAAATGTACAAAACGTTATTTGGTTGTGTTCTGTGGGATATAAGTACAAATAATGAAATGAGAAACTTTGATCGCGTTCACTAGCTAAAGTGGCATTTTTACGAAGTTGGAATATATTTTAATATGGAAGTTTATTTCCTGGATATCTCTTTTAAAAGAACTATCTATCTGTGAAGTGCGACAAACAAATATAAAAACTTTGATTGCTGGATAGATCACCTGCACGACGTATTTTGTTTAGCCATTTTTGTCTAAGTTCTTTTTTCTTTTTCACATACGGGATTCTGTGAAAACTGACTTCTTTACACTTCTCTGATCGATTGGTACATCGAAACGCAGAGCAACTAACCATTTTTTTAAAGATTTAAACGTAAATTACATACAAAAAGCGATTTAAATGTAAGCTATTAGGTCTTAACATGAACGTTCTCTGCGCTCGCTTAAACTTTCTGCACGATGTGATGTCATTATTTATAATCGGGTCCAGTCCTAAATGAAATCGCGCCTGTCTGTTTTTTTAAGAGAAAAAAATTGAATATGCGAAGGCTAGTACAACAATTTTAAATAAGAAAAACAAGTGAAGTAAGTTTTTTTTATTTCTTATGCTTTTCTGAGTACGTATAAAACAAAAAAGAAAAAAGTGATTTTTACTGGAGTTCCCCTTTAATATTTACTGCAAGGGTTAGCTATAGTATTGCCCTTATTTGGGATTAAAATTATATGCCTATTTGACTCCCACAGAAAGGATAAAAATGGTCAGACTTGTGAGGGTGGATTCTCTTATTTTGAAATTTTCACTAAGGTGCGAGAATTATATTATGGATTTCTATAAAAATAAAATGTTGAAACGCAGTTTCAGCAAAATTTTGGGATGGTATACAAGTACCATACAAGTACATTTAAATTCAAGTCAAGTCGTTAATACCTGTACACGCTTTTTTTTCATAAGAACATACTCTATAAGAGTATCGAGGCTGGAAAATGGGTCAAAAGTTAAGAATATCCTAAGAATAAGCTCAGACTCTTCTTTTTACTCTAGATATGAAAAATTTGGCTGATGCACAAAATTTGATTAGAAGTTTACTTTCTTATTGTATATAAAGTAAACCGAACTTCTTTATCCATCCAAAATGGGTCCATCGTTACACATAGCATTACATTAAGGCTGATTACATGTTTTCAGGCTAAGAATGCTAAGAATATTATTAAGAATAAATGAGGCTGATATTGGTCAAAAAATAAGGAATATTGAGGCTGAAATGAAAAAACAATATTGTTATAAAAAAAAGCGTGCATTACAAAATCTTGTTGTTTAAAGAAATTCTAGGAATTATCACAATAGGCAAAGCACACAAAATGACTACATTTTATTACCCAGGAATACCCAGCATCAATTCTTCTTACCACCAACATCAAAGAAAATGGGAAGAAAAACGCTGGGTCACAAATTAATTTTCTGCAATCAAACTGTGACTAGTCCTAATATTTCAGCTATTTTCTGATGTAAAGATATATTTCTGGTCCTTGCCATATGCCACTATTATGTCATTGGTTCGAATCCAATCCCTTTTATATGCAAGAGGGTAGCTCAGATGGTAGAGCAGATAGTTGGCATGAAGTTAGCGGACTAAGTTGACATAGCGTTTACTAATTTTATAAGGTTGAGTTTTCCGTTACAGGACTGTATCTGTATGTCATTATATTTCCTGTCTTGTGACATATGAATTCCACAGTGTTGACTTTCAGCAAATTTTCGTTTAATGTCGACCTACGGTTGAGTTTTCAGGTGTAGAACGTACATCGTGATGTTTCCTGTCTTGTGACATATATATATGAATTCAGTAGTGTTGACTTTCAGAAAATTTTTATTTCATGTCGACCTAAGGTTGAGTTTTCAGTCACAAGACTGTACTTCTATATGTCATGATGTTTCCTGTCTTGTGACTTTATGAATTCCACAGTGTTGACTTCCATAAAAGTTTTGGTTAATGTTGACCTAAGGTTGAGTTTTCCGTTACAGGACTGTACTTGTATAATGTCACGATGTTTCTTGTCTTATGACTTTTATGAATTCCACAGTGTTGACTTCCAAATTTTTTTATAATTAATGTTGACCTAAGGTTAAGTTTTTAGGTATCAAACTTTACTTGTATGTGTCACAATGTTTCATGTCTTCTGACATATATGAATTCCACAGTGTTGACTTCTAGAAAATTTTCACTTAATGTCGACCTAAGGTTTAATTTTCAGGTATCAAACTTTACTTGTAATGTCATGATGTTTCCTGTCTTGTGACATACATGAATTTCACAGTGTTCACTTACAGAAAATTTTCATTTAATGTCGATCTAAGGTTGAGTTTTAAGTTACAGGACTGTACTTGTATATGTCATGGTGTTTCCTGTATTGTCACATATGAATTCAGTAGTGTTGACTTCCAGAATTTTTTTAGTTAATGTCGACCTAAGGTTGATTTTTCAGGTATCAACCTTTACTTGTATATGTCATGATGTTTCCTGTATTGTCACATATGAATTCAGTAGTGTTGACTTCCAGAAAATTTTTATTTAATGTCTACCAAAGGTTGAGTTTTCAGTTACGAGACTGTATTTGTATATCATTATGTTTCCTGTCTTGTGACATATGAATTCAGTAGTGCTGACTTTGAGAAAATTTTTTTTTAACTGCGATCAAGATTGAGTTTTCAGTTTCAGGACTGTACTTGTATCTCATGATGATTCCTGTTTTGCGACATATATGAATTCAGTAGTGTTGACTGCCAGAAATTTTTTGTTTAATGTCGACCTAAGGTTGAGTTTTCAGTTACAAGACTGTACTTGTATGTCATGATGATTCCTGTATTGCGACATATATATGAATTCAGTAGTGTTGACTTCCAGAAAATTTTTTGTTTAATGTCGACCTAAGGTTGGGTTTTCAGTTACAAGACTATACTTGTATGTCATGATGTTTCCTGTATTGTCACATATGAATTCAGTAGTGTTGACTTCCAGAAAAAATTTTTGTTTAATGTAGACCTAAGGTTGAGTTTTCAGTTACAAGACTGTACTTGTATGTCATGATGTTTCCTGTCTTGCGACATATATATGAATTCAGTAGTGTTGACTTCCAGAAATTTTTTATTTAATGTCGACCTAAGGTTGAGTTTTCAGTTACAAGACTGTACTTGTATGTCATGATGTTTCCTGTCTTGTGACATATATGAATTCAGTAGTGTTGACTTCCAGAAATTTTTGTTCAATGTCGATCTAAGGTTGAGTTTTCAGTTACAAGACTGTACTTGTATGTCATGATGTTTCCTGTATTGCGACATATATGAATTCAGTAGTGTTTACTTCCAGAAAATTTTCATTTAATGTCGACCTAAGGTTGAGTTTTTAGGTATCAAACTTTACTTCTATGTGTCACAATGTTTCCTGTCTTGTGACATATATGAATTCCACAGTGTTGACTTCTAGAAAATTTTCACTTAATGTCGACCTAAGGTTTAATTTTCAGGTATCAAACTTTACTTGTAATGTCATGATGTTTCCTGTCTTGTGACATACATGAATTCCACAGTGTTCACTTACAGAAGATTTTTATTTAATGTCGACCTAAGGTTGAGTTTTCAGTTACAAGACTGTACTTGTATGTCATGATGTTTCCTGTATTGTCACATATGAATTCAGTAGTGTTGACTTCCAGAATTTTTTTAGTTAATGTCGACCTAAGGTTGATTTTTCAGGTATCGACCTTTACTTGTATATGTCATGATGTGTCCTGTCTTGTGACATATGAATTCAGTAGTGTTGACTTCCAGAAAATTTTTATTTAATGTCTACCAAAGGTTGAGTTTTCAGTTACGAGACTGTATTTGTATATCATTATGTTTCCTGTCTTGTGACATATGAATTCAGTAGTGCTGACTTTGAGAAAATTTTTTTTTAATTGCGATCAAGGTTGAGTTTTCAGTTTCAGGACTGTATTTGTATATCATTATGTTTCCTGTCTTGTGACATATGAATTCAGTAGTGCTGACTTCGAGAAAATTTTTGTTTAATTGCGATCTAAGGTTGAGTTTTCAGTTTCAGGACTGTAATTGTATCTCATGATGATTCCTGTTTTGCGACATATATGAATTCAGTAGTGTTGACTGCCAGAAATTTTTTGTTTAAGGTCGACCTAAGGTTGAATTTTCAGTTACAGAACTGTACTTGTATGTCATGATGATTCCTGTATTGTGACATATGAATTCAGTAGTGTTGACTTCCAGAAAATTTTTATTTAATGTCGACCAACGGTTGAGTTTTCAGTTACAAGACTGTACTTGTATGTCATGATGTTTCCTGTCTTGCGACATATATATGAATTCAGTAGTGTTGACTTCCAGAAATTTTTTATTTAATGTCGACCTAAGGTTGAGTTTTCAGTTACAAGACTGTACTTGTATGTCATGATGTTTCCTGTATTGCGACATATATGAATTCAGTAGTGTTTACTTCCAGAAAATTTTCATTTAATGTCGACCTAAGGTTGAGTTTTTAGTTACAAGACTGTACTTGTATGTCATGATGTTTCCTGTATTGCGACATATATATGAATTCAGTAGTGTTGACTTCGAGAAATTTTTTATTTAATGTCGACCTAAGGTTGAGTTTTCAGTTACAAGACCGTACTTGTATGTCATGATGTTTCCTGTCTTGTGACATATATGAATTCAGTAGTGTTTACTTCCAGAAAACTTTCATTTAATGTCGACGTAAGGTTGAGTTTTTAGGTATCAAACTTTACTTCTATGTGTCACAATGTTTCCTGTCTTGTGACATATATGAATTCCACAGTGTTGACTTCTAGAAAATTTTCACTTAATGTCGACCTAAGGTTTAATTTTCAGGTATCAAACTTTACTTGTAATGTCATGATGTTTCCTGTCTTGTGACATACATGAATTCCACAGTGTTCACTTACAGAAAATTTTTATTTAATGTCGACCTAAGGTTGAGTTTTCAGTTACAAGACTGTACTTGTATGTCATGATGTTTCCTGTATTGTCACATATGAATTCAGTAGTGTTGACTTCCAGAAATTTTTTATTTAATGTCGACCTAAGGTTGAGTTTTCAGTTACAAGACTGTACTTGTATGTCATGATGTTTCCTGTCTTGTGACATATATGAATTCAGTAGTGTTGACTTCCAGAAATTTTTTGTTTAATGTCGATTTAAGGTTGAGTTTTCAGTTTCAGGACTGTATTTGTATGTCATGATGTTTCCTGTCTTGTGACATATGAATTCAGTAGTGTTTACTTCCAGAAATGTTTTATTTAATGTCGACCTAAGGTTGAGTTTTCAGTTACAGAACTGTATTTGTATGTCATGATGTTTCCTGTCTTGTGACATATATGAATTCAGTAGTGTTTACTTCCAGAAAATTTTCATTTAATGTCGACCTAAGGTTGAGTTTTTAGGTATCAAACTTTACTTCTATGTGTCACAATGTTTCCTGTCTTGTGACATATATGAATTCCACAGTGTTGACTTCTAGAAAATTTTCACTTAATGTCGACCTAAGGTTTAATTTTCAGGTATCAAACTTTACTTGTAATGTCATGATGTTTCCTGTCTTGTGACATACATGAATTCCACAGTGTTCACTTACAGAAGATTTTTATTTAATGTCGACCTAAGGTTGAGTTTTCAGTTACAAGACTGTACTTGTATGTCATGATGTTTCCTGTATTGTCACATATGAATTCAGTAGTGTTGACTTCCAGAATTTTTTTAGTTAATGTCGACCTAAGGTTGATTTTTCAGGTATCGACCTTTACTTGTATATGTCATGATGTGTCCTGTCTTGTGACATATGAATTCAGTAGTGTTGACTTCCAGAAAATTTTTATTTAATGTCGACCAAAGGTTGAGTTTTCAGTTACAAGACTGTATTTGTATATCATTATGTTTCCTGTCTTGTGACATATGAATTCAGTAGTGCTGACTTCGAGAAAATTTTTGTTTAATTGCGATCTAAGGTTGAGTTTTCAGTTTCAGGACTGTAATTGTATCTCATGATGATTCCTGTTTTGCGACATATATGAATTCAGTAGTGTTGACTGCCAGAAATTTTTTGTTTAATGTCGACCTAAGGTTGAATTTTCAGTTACAGAACTGTACTTGTATGTCATGATGATTCCTGTATTGTGACATATGAATTCAGTAGTGTTGACTTCCAGAAAAATTTTTTGTTTAATGTAGACGTAAGGTTGAGTTTTCATTTACAAGACTGTACTTGTATGTCATGATGATTCCTGTCTTGCGACATATATATGAATTCAGTAGTGTTGACTTCCAGAAAATTTTTATTTAATGTCGACCAACGGTTGAGTTTTCAGTTACAAGACTGTACTTGTATGTCATGATGTTTCCTGTCTTGCGACATATATATGAATTCAGTAGTGTTGACTTCCAGAAATTTTTTATTTAATGTCGACCTAAGGTTGAGTTTTCAGTTACAAGACTGTACTTGTATGTCATGATGTTTCCTGTATTGCGACATATATGAATTCAGTAGTGTTTACTTCCAGAAAATTTCATTTAATGTCGACCTAAGGTTGAGTTTTTAGTTACAAGACTGTACTTGTATGTCATGATGTTTCCTGTATTGCGACATATATATGAATTCAGTAGTGTTGACTTCGAGAAATTTTTTATTTAATGTCGACCTAAGGTTGAGTTTTCAGTTACAAGACCGTACTTGTATGTCATGATGTTTCCTGTCTTGTGACATATATGAATTCAGTAGTGTTTACTTCCAGAAAATTTTCATTTAATGTCGACGTAAGGTTGAGTTTTTAGGTATCAAACTTTACTTCTATGTGTCACAATGTTTCCTGTCTTGTGACATATATGAATTCCACAGTGTTGACTTCTAGAAAATTTTCACTTAATGTCGACCTAAGGTTTAATTTTCAGGTATCAAACTTTACTTGTAATGTCATGATGTTTCCTGTCTTGTGACATACATGAATTCCACAGTGTTCACTTACAGAAAATTTTTATTTAATGTCGACCTAAGGTTGAGTTTTCAGTTACAAGACTGTACTTGTATGTCATGATGTTTCCTGTCTTGTGACATATATGAATTCAGTAGTGTTGACTTCCAGAAATTTTTTGTTTAATGTCGACCTAAGGTTGAGTTTTCAGTTACAGACTGTATTTGTATGTCATGATGTTTCCTGTCTTGTGACATATGAATTCAGTAGTGTTACTTCCAGAAATGTTTTATTTAATGTCGACTAAGGTTGAGTTTTCAGTTACAGAACTGTATTTGTAATGTCATGATGTTTCCTGTCTTGTGACATATATGAATTCAATAGTGTTGACTTCCAGAAATTTTTTATTTAATGTCGATCTAAGGTTGAGTTTTCAGTTACAAGACCGTACTTGTATGTCATGATGTTTCCTGTCTTGTGACATATGAATTCAATAGTGTTGACTTCCAGAAAATTTTTCATTTAATGTCGACCTAAGGTTGAGTTTTCAGGTATCAAACTTTACTTCTATGTCATGATGTTTCCTGTCTTGTGAGATATGAATTCCAGTAGTGTTGACTTCTAGAAAATATTTGTTTAATGTCGACCTAAGGTTGATTTTCAGGTATCAGGACTTTACTTGTAATGTCATGATGTTTCCTGTCTTGTGACATACATGAATTCCAGTAGTGTTGACTTCCAGAAAATTTTTCATTTAATGTCGACCTAAGGTTGAGTTTTCAGTTACAAGACTGTACTTGTATGTCATGATGTTTCCTGTATTGCACATATATGAATTCAGTAGTGTTTACTTCCAGAAATTTTTCATTTAATGTCGACCTAAGGTTGAGTTTTCAGTTACAAGACTGTAATTGTATGTCATGATGTTTCTGTCTTGCGACATATATGAATTCAGTAGTGTTGACTTCCAGAAAATTTTTATTTAATGTCGACCTAAGGTTGAGTTTTCAGTTACAAGACTGTACTTGTATGTCATGATGTTTCCTGTCTTGTGACATATATGAATTCAGTAGTGTTGACTTCGACAAAAAAATTTTGTTTAATGTCGACCTAAGGTTGAGTTTTCAGTTTCAGGACAGTATTTATATGTCATGATGTTTCCTGTCTTGTGACATATGAATTTAGTAGTGTTGACTTAAAGAAATTTTTTGTTCAATGTCGACCTAAGGTTGAGTTTTCAGTTACGAGACTGCAATTGTATGTCATGATGTCATGTCTTGTGCCTGCAGTGGAAACAATTGTAATTGATGTCTAAAAGCAAAGCGATTTTTTAATGCCACTAAGTATTTCATTATTATTATTATGATGATGTTTCCTGTTTTGCGACATAATGAATTCCACAGTGTTGACTTCCAGAATTTTTTTTATTTAATGTCGAACTAAGGTTGAGTTTTCAGTAGTAATGCAATCATATTGAAATTTTCACGCTTTTTTCTGAAACCCTATCTTAGCGGAAAATGGAAAAAAAAAATTTCATGCACTCCATCTGGACCAAAAATCCATAATGGCGGATCATTTTTTTTTTTAAAAAGTGTAACTTTTCGTTTTGTTCAAGCTTAAAAAATGTATTCCTTCAAATATAGTTGTAAATATGTCTTAATCCATATACCTAATTATAAGAGTGACCTACTGCAAAAAAATGGTTTAAAAATGTTAAAGTAAACACAAGATATGGCGGTTCTAGTAAACCGAGGAATTTGAATAGAAATCTGCGGTAACCATCAAAACACAAGAAAAAGTCTCAGAAAACGTTTGCTGACTGTGATTCCTAACTTAGTTATCAGGGCCCGTGGAAAAATCCACTCAGGCAGACGAAGCATAAGAAATAGAAGATTTTAGGAGTTTTGATGACGTCAGCAGTGGCCCGTTGTTATAACACTAAAATTTTTGTTTCTGAAATTTGTTTAATTTGTGTAGAGCTTAAAACGCTGATCAAGAAAATATATAGGATCATGTCCATTTGACGAACGGTTAAGGAGATATTAAGGTTTAAAGGATTTTTATTGACGTCATCATCCGAAACGGATTGGTTGACCGAGTGTTAGTTTTTTCCCCGATTTGGAAATTTATTCTAGTTTCGGAATATATTTTGCTTTCTAGTCTAGGAAAAGCCGTAGCGATTCGGTCGCGCGATTTTTTCATTGGCAGTCGGACTGCCAACGCGGAAATTTTAATGATTTTTATACGCAGTCACAATGCCAACGCGTACCGAAAGGGTTAAGAAAGTGAAACAAACAACTGGACCAAGCAATAATCTACCGTCCAACAATATCCATACAAAAGATGCGTATTACCATACAAAAACGCTTCAAACATCGTTGTGTTCGTTACTCTCCGGGACATAATTGTAGGGGGGGGCTATTAAGCAGGGAGGGTGGGGGGGGGGGGGGGATTTTACTTGAAAATGTTAGAATGGGGGGGGAGGGTCTTAATAAATTGAAATGGGTAGGATGTCACTCAAAGTTACCTGCAAAACACAATCCTTAAGCTGGCGAACACAGCTGTAGTATAGGTGTAAAAATCGACACATTTCACGACAGTAAGATCGGCTAGAAAAAAAACGAAGAAAAATGTAAGTCTTGTATTAAGGCGCACACTATGAACGACTCAACAAAAACTGGGCAGCCGAGAATGTTTGGCAATTTTATAACACACCAGAGGAAATTCTTGCTTCCTCACATTGTGTATATATTTCAGGTTTTTAGAGATCCTACTATGTACACATTTATATGACAACATTAGACACGCATGTTAAATGTTGTTAAAAAATACAGAAATTATTTCGTATCTTTTCGTTCAAATATCTGAGAATACAGACATATATATGATATTCAAGATTTTTTGATAACAGTAAGTACTATCCCATGGAAAAGATAAATTTCTTTCCTGAAATCTGAAATTTCGAAACAAGCTTTGACTATCCTTGGAGGGACTATTGAATAACTAAATATCATCACTGTAAACAAATAGTGGAAGCAAAACGAAAAATAAAAAAATTTGGTGCAGAGACAAACATTTTTCAACAAATAATATACTTACTTGTTGGTGTCAACGATGAAGAAACTACAATGTGCGGTGTCATTGTTGCAGGATGAATGGAACCGCTGTGAGTGCTTGCTGTATGGTTTATGGATGAAGTAGAGATTAAAGGTGGTGATGGAGAATGCATCGTTTTTTTTGCCGCAGCAAAGGGTGTGGGAGATGTTGATGTTATTGGTGCCCACGCCACGTATACCGCAAAGCGAGTCAGTCGGAGGACGCGAACGTAACATATTTTTGATGGGGCCTTAGTATTATCGTTCTATTACTTTTTAATGATAAATATATACACATCAATTTTAGATCATTTTTAGTTCAATATTTTATTATCTACAAAATGGCCTTTACAACATTGACATGATAATATGAGGAGGGAGATTATAAAATGAATAACTGAATTTTGAAAGAATATACCTTCTGCCATCATCATAAACATCATCATAAACATCATTTCTAGAGCGTAATACCGAATGTATTTTAATAGGATACTAGGAATAAAAATAAAAACAACATACAGTTCTACTCTCGATAAGTGGAACTTTCGTTTACTGGAACCAATTTCTCCGGTCCCTTGGATTTGCATAACAAACCTCTCTTATTTTATTTGGATAAGTGGAACTTTCGATAAGTGGAACCATTTTTTTGGTCCCTTGAACAATATTTAGCTATTCATATAAGGTGGACCTTTTCCAAAAGAAAAATCATATAGCTATATAGCTAGCTAATCAAAACATTATTTTTTCGAATGTGAACATTCGATTGCTATCAAGTAATGAAAACATAAAAACTATATTATATCAGCAGTCACATTTGAGATTTCAGAGAGAAGTTCGATAAGTGGAACTTTTTTTCGGTTTCATAGAGGTTCCACTTATCGAGCAATTCGGATAAGTGGAACATTCGATAAGTGGAGCCATTTTTTTCGGTCCCGTGAGATTCCACTTATCGAGAATAGACTGTGTTTTTCGCGCGCATTTGTGTCTGTCTGTAAAATATCATAGCATTAGCATAGAATTTTGTACCTAATGTTTTGTGCCCAGTAAGCATGGCGGCAAAAGTTCGAACCACGAGGAGTAAGAGTAATTCCTGCAGAACAAAGCCGGAGTCAAAATTTTGTGGTAGTGGGGATGATCAGGATGGATTTGAAGTCCAACTCATCAATTCTTTCATGGGTATATATGCTTTATAGTCTCTCCTGTTGTTTAAATATTTTCTTGTGTTTACAAGGCTATAGCTATAGATTAAATGCGGAATATTTTTGAAATAGTTTTCTTTTGGAAATGGCTAGCTATAATAAACGAAATTGTGTTGTGTTTATAAAATCCATAGCTAGTTTACGTCAAGGTAGCCATTTTTTCAAAGCTCTCTTAATTTTTTCGCACTGGGAATTAGCCCGGCCTGCCTGACTTTTTTTTCTTCTATTTCTTCATCATCAAAAGGACTGTCATGGAAGAGAAAAGTTCTCCCAAGAGACTTTTTTTCTCGTTTTTTCTTCTCGGTGGGACCCGAACTGGGAATGTAATAAAAAACTAGCAAAATTTTCTTTCATTATTATTTTCGTCTTTCGTCGTTAGCTTTTTGTTCTCTTCCTCCTTATTTTTCTTGCTCCTCTTATCTTTTTATGTTTTTTTATTAGGTGGCAGTAGAGTGGGTTCACCCATATACGGCCAGTGTGTACTTTAACTATTGATACTCGTTAACAGCCATGGTAAACAACTACCGACTGGTCTTGCTAAGTACAGCTATGTTCGTGCCCCATTATGGCCATTTATCACGTGTACGGCACAAATAGAACCCTGGGTAAACAGAGAAAACACGGCCACTTCACCCTTAACCGGCCACTAAGCATAGCATAGCACAAGAAGATCTGTGAAGAGAAAATTTAATGATAATATATAGCTAGTTACAGTAGCAATGTCAATACACCTTTTCCGTATTTGTAACACCATAACCAGATGCGCAGAAGCTACTGCACAGAAATGGAAGAAAAAAATAAATTCCAGTGGTTGTCTTTAGTAGGAAAGAAGGTTTTCTTCATTGATTGGGGATACTAAACGTTTTAAAAGATCCTTAACATGCACTGTAACCAATTGTATGAATAATCAATATAATCTGGAGATATGGAGAGGCGAAGCTTGTGATAAACATTCGTCTTTATGCGTTTTTTTACGATATTTTTACCGTATCGCTGCATTGTTTGTTTACACTTTTTCTTCCCTTTCTGCGCGCGCATCAACATTACGTAATTAGATTACGTCATATTAACGGAATTGTAAAATTGTGTATGATCAAAACCAACAAGAACACTCCATCAACTCAAGAATCTTCAGAACCTCGAACAATGTCCAGTTCTAAGATAGAGGTCATTGCTACTGACACACCAAAACATCTGATCATTTCTATAACAGGTTATCGTATCATTGACATGAAAATTTTGAGTAACGTCTTCGCCCATGATGTAATGCTGACAGTTTGATGTTACACATGTCTCATCATAAAATGTAATTGTGACTTTCAGTATTTATAACAGAGAATTTTTTACATCAGTGAATTAACTATCGCTCTATATAGTATGAGAACCATCGGTCAAGGTATGCGTCACTCTGGCATTTCACTACTTCTATGAACATGCCAGGTCCAATGACTAAAAGCAACTTTAATGCTGCAGTGAAAAAAATGACAAATGTTGTGATAGATAGATATAGCTGAAGGCAATGATCTGAGGACAAATGCTGAAATAAACGACACAGATGCTTTGGATGTCGGAGTTTCGTCTGATCTTAAAACGTGTTTTTCTCAAAAGAGTTTTTTAAGTTCCCGGCAGTAATAACTTTTCAACCATTTATCCGTTTTGGCTGAAATTTCCACCAAAGCTTTATCTTATTAAAGGGGAACTACACGCAAAAATTATTTTTTGATATATTGTTACTACTACCATAAGAAAACGAATTCAACTAGTTTTACTGTTTCATATGACTTCCAAGTGCCAACAATACGAACCTTATCACCCCAAAATACGGCTAGAAATTTAGACCCCCAATTCCGTAAAAAAAAGACTGGGACGAATGTGATGTGTGACGTTGCAAAGTGCGGAAAGTGCAATTCTATGCAGTGGCTGGTTTATTAAAACAACAAATTTTTAAATCGTTTATAGTTTTGATAAAATATATCTTATATAGCTACTAGCAATTCCTTCTTATTTTATGCTAAATATACCAACTTGCTCAGCTTTCGGTTGTACAAGTCGCTCCACGTTTAACAAGGAGCTTAGTTTTCATAAGATACCTTCAGAAAAATCGAACAACAAACTTCGTAAAAAAATGATTGCAAGCGATTAAAAGAGAAGGGTCTTTACCAAAAGATTCTGGTTTTTACATCTGCTCAAAACACTTCACTGACGATTGTTTCCAGAGGGATATGATAGTAAGTCAAAGTTCATCTTGATTGTTGAATGCAAAAAATAAAGTTTTCTTTGTATTTGCACATATTCACTGGTCATCAAATCCACACCATTGCATAATTTACGTTCACTTTTATTTTACTAATATTATTTCACTCGTTTGTTCCCCTTTTCCATTTTTAAATTTATAAATTTAATACTTTAGAGTTAAATTTTCGCCCTGCTCGCCACTTATGATTATCTTTTCTCGCAACTCATAAGCAAAGTTTTGTTGTTTTTGTTTTGCGCGAATAAAAATCTAATTTCTGACAGGGGGTAAACATATTACTTTGCTAGAGTGAGCTAATGGTTGAACCGATGTCATCAACATTTCGAACATAAAACGAAAGTAAAGCACGTTCTGGAAATAGTCCTCTTGTTCCTAGTGCTGTCCCGACGATTTTTGTATTTACTTCAGAGAGTAAAAAAATTGTCCCTCACCCCCTGAATTGTTTCTCATTTAATATGCAAACTTTCCAAGGTGAGGTCTATAACACAAAACAATTAAAAAAAAGAATGGGCTACTGTTCTCCTTCGTCCATACAATTTCACTTTTTTTAACCTTTTTCAAAATTATAACAGTTTATGACAGGAGAGGGACAATGCATCAAAAGTGTTTGAAAACATCAAAGTTTTTTTATGAAGACTGTTTGTTCATTTGAGGAAAATTGTTGGTTATCGTTGTTTTTTGACGAATAAGAAAGGTTTATTTTTGGTATATATATACTTAGTTATTTTGGTTCTTGTTTATTAAAAAATAAGTTACAACAAATCGTAATGTCTCCTCTTCTTTTCAATGTGTTTTCTTGGAGGCCTCTCTCTGCGGTTTGCTATATGTCGCACCTTGCAACGTCATTTTTGTTACTATTTCCAGTCTTCTTGTTTTTACGCGGCCCGTTGAAAAAAGGCATATTTCTGGCAAAGAAATTGCTCTTATTGAGGTAAAAACAGACATAATTACGTTGCACTTTTTTATTTTTTGAAATATTTTACCCATTTTTGACAATATATCAAAAAATATTTTTTGCGTGTAGTTCCCCTTTAAGTCCTATACACCTAACTAAAAGAAATATAGTATTAACATTTTTTCTTGGTTTATTGAAAAGACAAGTCTTACAAACATCTTGCTCTATATAAATCTCTGCCATTTTGTTTTGAAATTTTATTTGAAATTTTCTTAGTTCAGTGTGCAAAACTACTATTAGTCTTTGTTGCAAATTTCAAGGAATTTTTTCATTCCATCTTCAGATTTTTCATGTATACATTTTTCCCTTTAGTTGCCCGTAACCATGGCAACAAGAATTTTTTAAGAAAAAAATTGTATTTTTTCTTGCTCAGACCACTTATTAATAGGAAGAAAGTATAAAGTTCATAAATTAAATGAGTAAGAAAATAATTTTTGGGGGGTACTGCCACCAACGATACTTCGACTTGTACAGCCTATGGCAGAACAGTTTAGCATAATAAAAATGTATAGACAAAATACTTCTTTATGTCATTACATCTCAACACCGAACTTCGCTTTTTGAACTGTAAAACGTCATTCAAACTCGACCCAGTCTTCGTAAAATTGTAAAGGGGTCAGTATACGGAGGTGTTTTTATTTGTGATTAACATAGATTATTTCAGTAAAAAGAGGGTTTTACTTAAAAGAATTACGATATTCGTTTTTTTCTTTTATGACAATTGTATATGTAAATAAATATGTTGATTATTGTAGCGTATAATGATGATTAAAAAAATATAAATTATAGAAGACTGACATCTAAAAGAAAATTGTTATCTTGGGACAACAGCATCTGATTTTTTTCCCATCAGTTTCTTTTGTAAGCAAATTGAAAGTGAGTTTTATGGTTTTTTACCCTGGTTTTCCCTTCTTTTAACTGTGAGTTAAGTATATAATTTTCTTGATGTAATGAGTGGACATTTTTACACCGAAAGGACCAAAAAAAGTTCAACAAGTGTGGGAAAGTTTGTAAAAAGAAGATAATACATTTAGAAATTGAGTGAAACTTACAAAAGCTTGATGTAAATATTGTTTGCTTCGTACTTGTGTCATATCCATGGCAAAATAAATAACCAGGACAAAAGGCCTTTAAAAGAAAATTACTATCATGCAAATCAATAAGATTGTAATACGAAAGCTAAATGGTATTTTTAATTCAGAACGCCCTTCTAACAGATCATGTGGGGCTAGCTAACCTCCCTGAGGCTATATTTTTTTAACATTACTTTCCCTATTCTGGTGCCTGGTATTGAGTGGAATACTTATTAAGGTACAATATTCACCTTTTCCAAGTTGGTGGTAAAAAAAATTATATCTATGAAAATATATATGTTTTTGGTGAAAATAGATGTATATATTCTTCTTTTAGGGTATGGTGTATTTGCTACAAAGCATTTCCTGAAATGTGAATTTCTCCTTGAGTACGCAGGTAATCTGTCTAGCTTTTCAATTATTTGCTTAGTGTAAAAATATTCTATTGATCCTTATGTTTTCTTTTTTCTTTTTGTGTTTCGCTTTGTTAGAAGATCGCATCTCTGAGGATGAAGCAGAAAGAAGAGAGGGAATATATTGTCAGAATGGGGAGGGATGTTACATTTACTACAATGTTGCTTATGGCAATGGGACGTTTTGGTAAGAAAAGGCAAAGTTAATTATTGATTGAATTATATTAGTTAATAAGGATAATAAAGATACTTACAGAACATTTATATTTCTTACATTTTCTTAATAATCTAACTACAATCCAATATAAAGACTGTTCATACCACAATTTAAAAATAGTAGCCATATTTGTAGACAATTTAATTTTGGAAAATAGAGGTGGATGAAATAAAATAAATGTTTCGAAAGTTTTGAAGTTAAATAACATCAGCAGGTAAAGCTGTAATTTCTTTCTAAGATCAAAATTTTTGAGTTGTATATACATTAACCCTATTCGGTCCGGGGGGGGAACGTTTTTTTTTAGTAACTCCTTAATGCTACGTTGCATGGCTACAACACTTACTGAGTTTTAATATTTATCTATTAGACACCTGCATGCAAAATTTTTAGGTACCATACCGTTCAGAGGGTTAATAAACGTTTTTTAACGTTTTTTCAATAATTTAAATTTTGTCTCAATCTTCCGAAAAAGCTAAAAACATCCAGGTTTGTTGATTTGGTGACTTTATTGACTTTTTTCTCTGAGTGTACTTCATACAATGGAATTATTTTAATTCTTTAATCTTTACATTTTAGCATTGATGCAACAAGGTCGCCTCAGATAGCAAGGTATGAAGTGCGATGTTTGATTCTTTTTATGGAAATTTATTGTATGTACTTTTTTATGCAGTTTTTGGGCATACTTTACATGGATACAATTTTGCATAGATTTAATCTTGCCACCCACTAAAATGTTTGATTTAATTTTGTGGTTTAACCCCTCGTAAAAAGTTGAATGTGAATTAAATTTTTTGGTCAAAGAAATTTAAGTAATTCTGACATTTTTCAATCTATCTTTCATTTAAATCCTTCAAGAAAAATAAGAGAAAATTACTTTTTCAAAATTATATAAGTTAATCAAGTTCAATTTTTTTTGGATTAATTTTTGCTGTTGGTTTTTTTTCTTCACAAAGAACAAAAAGAGCTGAAGGTCTAACAAGGGACACTTTCAGTTTCAACTTCCTTGTCTCTGTTAGCCGAATATTAACTTTTCGTCCAGAAATTGCATCAAATAAGACTCCACAATCATAAATGCATCTTTTTGATATGCAACAAAGACAGGTGTACTGTTTTCTACAAATGAATTGACCTTTCCCTTCATTGCCCTTATAGTAACAAAATATCTTGTGCAGATAAAAGTCATACAAACGAACAGGGTCTGGCATTGATAATGATGCTTTGTTTTTTAGATATGTTAATGATTCCCCTGCCAAGTATGCAAACTGCGTGATGAAACGATACATAAATTCAAGCAATGAAGTCTTTGTTGCATTATATGCGTTGCGTAATATTAAAAAAGGCGATGAACTGAGGTATACAAGCAAACAAAAAATTTATTTTTATTTTTTTATGTATTGCTATTATTATTTTTTTCACTACATTTTATATAATGTGAGTGGACACTTTTTTAACCCTCGTTTCAGGTATGACTATGGCGAAAGTCTCGAAAATATGGTATGGAGAAGAAAGGTGAATGTGCTCTTCATTTTGATATTAATACTAATTTTTGAAGACTCAGCTTATCTTCCTTTCAATTCGAATATAACATTTAAATCGAATATATTGTGCATGAATGTAGGAAAAGTGAACTTTTGGATCAAATTGCATCAAGTAGTCAATTAACAACTGAAATTACTTAAAATGTCTTAAATTTTGCAAACTTTGATCAAGCATATAATTCCTAGACATAAGTACTCTAGGCATTAAATTTTGTTGTGAAAAGTGAGATTGGAATTTTGATTTATGTAATAATATTGCTCTAAACCAGTCATGATGTAAATTTGCAGAAATTTAATTTGGTATTATACCCTAAACATGTTAATTTCAAAGGATCCAAATAATTAAATTTCATTTTAAATTTTAGAAGGAAAATTTGAAGCCACTTTACAAGGCAATGGTTGCTCCTTCGCATGTAAGTTCATCCCTATTTATCAGTAAATACATCATTACCATCTTCGTTAGGTTCATTTATGTTTGTGCGATTTATATGTGTGTGTCAAAGAAAAACTAATTAAAAAACCTACGTAAATGATTTTTGCTGCAAAAACTTTCATATGATAAAACAACAGCATACAAAATTTTCCATTATAGAAATTTTTATGTCCAAATTTTGCCCTGAAAAGAACCAAAATTTTGCTCACAACATTTCTATCTCTCACACCCGAAAAAAGTGGTATTGTAAAAAAATGTTCTTCATCGTTGAAGAAAAAATAATTTCCAAAAATTCAACACCATGTAATGAGTGAGAGAAAAAAGGGAAGCATTTTCATTGTCGTAAAATAATTTGATCTGTTTTATTCAGAACAAACTTGGATAAATGTTGAATTTACTTTTGGATATAAACTAATGGGGTCATCATCATCATCATTCTCGGCTTAACGTCTGTTTTCCATGCTAGCATGGGTTGGACGGTGTATATTAATGACCCTCTTCCAATCTGATCTAGACTGTGTTAGGATCTAAACTCAACTTCCTCTGTATCAAGTCTGTCCTTATAACCTCCTGCCAAGTCTTTCTCGGTCTGCCTCTTGGCTTTGCCCCAGGAACTATCAAGTCTCTACACTTTCTTACCCAATTATCCTCGTCCATTCTTTCCAAGTGTCCCAGCCAACTCAATCTTCTTATCTGGATAACATCTTTAATTCTACGGATACCTAAGCTGCTTTTTAGCTCATCTGAACTATTTCCTGTCTCTCAGACTGGCGTTACACATCCACCCAACCATTCTCATATCATTCCTTTCTAAACGGTCAAGATCTTCCTGCTTCACTGCCCATGTCTCACCACCGTACAACATAACACTTCTTACATAGGCCTCATACAACCTACCCTTAACCTCGATTGACAAGACTCTACTAGCAACAAAGGAAGTAACTCTCTGAACTTTTTGCAAGCAGAACCTATCCTGCAAGTAACACTTCTTCCAACACCCCCTTCACTACCCAACATATCACCTAAGTAACAGAAGTTCTTAACTATCTCTAACGAGCCACTGTTGTACATCATTAAAGCTGGAAATACTTTATTGTCTATAATCTCACCTTTGCAACGCTTGCATACAAACTGAATGTCAGCTCTTAACCTTCCTCCAATACCACTGCACTTCTTATGTACCCAATGCTTGCAAGTCTGACAAAAAATTGAGTTAGTACCAACCCCTTTCCTGCAAACTCCACAAGGCCACTTTCCAACTACAAGGTCACACTTGGCTGCAATGCTACTAATCATGACTTTAGACTTTGCGGTGTTCACCCTTAGCCCTTTCTCTTCTAGTCCTTTCTTCCACTTCTCAAACTTTTCAACTAATTCTTCCATCGACTCTGCTATGAGAACCAAATCATCTGCATACAATAACTCCCATGGACAACCTGTTCTGAACTCCATCGGCAGCACTTCTAAGACTAGAACACACAACAAAGGACTAAGTACAGAACCCTGATGTACACCAACATTTAATTCATCACTAAGTGAATCGTTAATCCTGACACGACTTCTAGCATTGCTGTACATAGACTGTACCATCTTAACTAGCCACTAATCCACACCTAATTTTCTCATAGCCCACCAAATAACTTTACGTGGCACTCTATCAAAAGCTTTCTCTAAATCTACAAAGGCAAAATAGAGATTCTTTCTCTTTCCTAAATACTTTTCCTGAGCTGTCTGAGTAAAAATATTGCATCTGTAGTGCCACACCCTGGAACAAAACCAAATTGCATCTTATCTATATCAATTCTTTCTCTAAGTAACTTATCAATCACTCTTTCAATAACTTTCATTACTTGATCAACCAACTTCAACCCTCTATAATTACCTCTTTCTAATGCATCACCCTTGCCCTTGAAACAATTCACTATTACACTTGACTGCCACTCACTCAGGATAGCACCATCCTTTATAATCTGATTAGCAAGACTTGTAATAAGCTCACTCCAATATATCCAGACGCTTTTACCACCTCTGCAACAATACCTGATACTCCTGCAGCCTTGCCAATCTTCATTTTCCTAATAGCCTCCACTACCCATTCTGTCTTGATTTGCATAGCTGGCCCTTCTACAGCATCATCATCAGACAAATTATCCTCATCCCAATCAAACTCAGTGTTAAGCAACCTCTGATAATAACTCTTCCAAGCTACCCTTTTCTCCTCCTCTGTGCTAGCCAAAACACCTTCATCGTTACGTATACACTTCTCACCTACAACATCTTGATTAGTCTTCTTCATTTGCTTTGCTATCCTGAACACCTCATTGCGCTGGTCTTCCCTTCTTAACACATCTGCAAATCTGTTTCTCTCTGCTTCTGATTTTGCCTTTTACACTGCTGTACGAGCACAACGCTTAGCTTCTAAGTAAATATTTTTACTACCACCTGACTTCCACTTTTTCCAAAGTTTCCTCTTTCCCTTTATACACTGGTCAACCTCATTATTCCACCACCAAGTCTGTCTAATGTCTAGCTGGTCCTTTCGTCCACCTACAGGTATCATCAGAAACTTGAACTGAAACTAAATTGTCTTGCTATGATCTCTTTAGCTTCCAGACTTTACGACGGGGCCAGTACTTTCCCTTGGCTTCTTTAACACTCTTCAAGATAATATCACAAACCAGCAACCTATGCTGGGAAACACACTCTTCCCCCGATATAACTTTCACGTCCTATACCACTTTCTTGTCTGACTTTCTAACCAGGAAGTAATCTATCTGTGTCTGACAACCACCTGACTCATATGTTATCAGCCTACTCTGTCTCTTACTGGGGTGTGCTTGCATAATTGTTCTACAAACGAAATATTATTATCTATTTTTTATTTGTGTTTTGTTTTCATTTGATTAAATCAGTGAGACTTGCTATGCACTTGCTGTATCCTTTGTTTATATCCTCCAGTTCCATCTTTGCCACGTCCCACATCACACATTAGTAATAAGCTATCCTTGTCCACACAAAGACAAAAGAATTTATACACTTCATAATCACATTACAAGAAACAAATTAGGCCTATTGGGTGTTGACTTTGATGTAAAATGAGGTATTCGTGTGAGCTTTTTGTAAACGTGCAAGGAGCTTCATCATATTTCATGATACAGAATTAGTAATAAGTACTGGTCCACATTGTATGTAAAAACATACCTGTTTTCCTGTATTTTCATGATTCACGTTTCAAAAATTTGTTACTGAATGATGTGTTGGGTATTCTTGAATTTGCACTTCGTATTTGGGGAGGAATAACTATATCAGGGGAGGAATTACTATATCAACATGCTTCTGCCTTTTGCCCTTCCTTGTTTTTATTTAATCTTGCCTACTGACACTCTTGGAAATCTAGGCACTAGTGATTGTGTAGTAGAGAATTGTGCTAGGGTGTCTGGTTCAAATCTTGTTGAGATTGGTTGATTTGCCTGATAATTCAGGTGATATGGACTGTTAGTTCAACAGATGGCCTACGGCCTTGGAAGAGCAAGTAATTGAAAGAATGTCTCCCTGCATCACTTTTACTTGATTTGTTTGTTTATTTAAACATATTTACCAAGAATATCTTCCTGAGCTAGAATAGCCTCCTACTAACGATGTGGCTCCTGCAAGGGCAGTTTTAGTGTATTTAAACCCCCATTTACGATACATGAACTTTCTGAACATAGCAACTGCTTAACAAAACATCTCACTGAGAAATTATATTTTCTTGCCGTATGTTAGGCAAAAATGAATGATTAACACTGTTTTAGTCCTCCCTTTTTTTGAATCCATACAATACAGTGATATAAATGGTGCTGTAAGTCACTGGGTGAACAGTTAAAATTGACCAAATGAGATTTTCTACAAAATATTTATACTTGGAAAAGATGCTTATATTATATCTTGAATTTATTACTTGAAGGAAGAATTGTATTTATTCAACAGTACTGGCCAACATGCATCTTAATAAAACTTTTATTAAAATTTTTATTATTAATTAATCCTGTAGGGAGAATACCCTTGCAAGTTAAATTGGTATAACATGATAGATTTGATAGTTCTCAAACTCCATCTGATTGTTACTCCTTTTTTTGAAACGATTCTGTTGCTGAATGTCATGCTGTTGGTTTCTTTTCACAAGAAGCTTTTTACCCATTTCTATTAATGTTTCTTCATTTTTTTCAAGGATATGATTGATTTTGTTATTGCACACGAATTGCAACAAAAAGATATAATTGAAACAGAGGTGTGTTGCTTTTGATTTACATTTCCTTGTTATTTACACACACAATGCTCTTCTGAAACCAAGAAAAAAAATCAGCTTTTTTAACTCAGTCTTTCTCAAGACCATTTATTTTTACAACCATCATATACATGCCGTCGTAAATCAGGTTCACGACGGCAATTTCTAAAAATCATTTGCCGTCGCCAAATTTTCTAGATTCCCTACACTGTTATTAGAGTTTGGTACTAGTGGCAAACTATTTCGCTTTTCTTTTCCAATCCACTGTGGACTTTGACACTGCCCTCAGCAGAACAAGGTTGCCTTGCATGTGTGTCCAATTTCAAATCTCTGCACCTTTGTAATTAAGAAATATCAAGGCTCTCTTTGTTTTTTTTAGAGGATCAGAGATTGCAAATCTGAACAAACATTGTCGTGTACAGACGTAGCAGCTTCTAATGAAGCTGCTGAAGACACCCTTGACCGAAATTCTGTTGCTGTTGATAAAAAAAAGCGTCTGGTATCGAAGATTGTACATCTGAACAAGCATCTTCTTGTGCCGATGTAGTAGTAGGTGTTGAAGAAAATGATCTATCTGGAAACACCAATGATACGAAATCTACATCATGGTATTTAAGCACGGAACAAGTTCCCAAGACCGCCGATTGTAAAATAGGCTGTACGTCAAATGACAAGGTAGTCATTTGACTTTGATTGTGACTTTGTTATAAATTATTGAAAATATACTAACGATTTGAGATCCTAAGTTGCTTTTAGCAGTGTGTATACAACAATATGGCTTGATTGAATTAGTCAAATAGGGAGTGGCCTCTACTGAATATACTAATAAATCATGTGAAGCATTTGAAGACATTTGAACAGTTGTCAGTAAATAGCAAATTTTTATAACTTCCCAAAATCTTCACTCATCTTTCCTCTTGCTTCTATTTTCATTTGTAGTAATAATATTAAAGATGGTCTTGATACATGAGAGGTTTCATTAAATTTTGCAGCTTGTATTCATAATGTGTCAAGGGATAGTTGGCGTTGTTCATGTCACGACAAAGATTTGTTGTTATGATTTCTATTCAGTAAAATGTGGTAGATTATCTAGTGATAACAATGATATTAAATCTAAGCTATACTCGCTTCATTGGATAAGGTTACACATATTTTTTTTTTAAAAAATGCCAACATTTTTGTAAGTGCATGCTGCAAACAATTTGTCTCAGTTTCTTCATAGGGTACTTATTAGGGTTTGGTACTAGTGGCAAACTATTTCGCTTTTCTTTTCCAATCCACTGTGGACTTTGACACTGCCCTCAGAAGAACAAGGTTGCCTTGCATGTCTGTCCAATTTCAAATCTTTGCACCTTTGTAATTAAGAAATATCAAGGCTCTCTTCGTTTTTTTAGAGGATCAGAGATTGCAAATCTAAACAAACATTGTCGTGTACAGACATAGCAGCTTCTAATGAAGCTGATGAAGACACCCTTGACCGAAATTCTGTTGCTGTTGATAAAAATAAAGCGTCTGGTATCGAAGATTGTACATCTGAACAAGCATCTTCTTGTGCTGTTGTAGTAGCTGTTGAAGAAAATGATCTATCTGGAAACACCAATGATACGAAATCTACATCATGGTATTCAAGCACGGAACAAGTTCCCAAGACCGCCGATTGTAAAATAGGCTGTACGTCAAATGACAAGGTAGTCATTTGACTTTGATTGTGACTTTGTTATAAATTATTGAAAATATACTAACGATTTGAGATCCTAAGTTGCTTTTAGCAGTGTGTATACAACAATATGGCTTGATTGAATTAGTCAAATAGGGAGTGGCCTCTACTGAATAAACTAATAAATCATGTGAAGCATTTGAAGACATTTGAACAGTTGTCAGTAAATAGCAAATTTTTATAACTTCCCAAAATCTTCACTCATCTTTCCTCTTGCTTCTATTTTCATTTGTAGTAATAATATTAAAGATGGTCTTGATACATGAGAGGTTTCGGTGGAGGAAAAATATACTTTGATATCACTTTAAAATCAAAGTTTCAAAATGTTAGTCTTCAGGTCTTTAATGTTCTCTGTAAAACTTTCATAGTCCAAAATATGTCTATTATGTTTTTTGTCTATTATGTGTGATGTTGCGTTTTGATTTTGTGTGGTATATTTCGATTCTTCTGTAAGCGTCACGTTACACAGCTTGGATCTGATATTTTGCATTATACCGTATAACAGTTATTTTGCATCATTTCAGTTATATTCTACTTTAGGCTGATAAATTAGAAAAATTTCAGCTGGATTTCGTTGATTCTGACGAAGACGAGATTGATCATGTAGCTGTTTTGCGAGACGTGTTTAACATTACAACTGACGGTATTTCTAATTTGTATCTAATTTTCTGATAGAACTCCATATACTGCGGTTGTGGGTGTATTTGTGGCATTCAAATTTTGTAATATATCATTTAATACACCAAAAAATAATGTTCTTGCTTTGTCTTTGTTCATACATTTTAGCACAGTAAACCCTCTAAAGCCAGGCGTTCATTTAATTTCTTGACATTTGCCGGTGACGTTTATTAAAAAAAAAACACTTCTTTTGTTTCAAATCCCCGATACAGGGGCATTTTTAAAGATTAGTTACAACTTTTTTTTTCATATTGTGATCGATAAGTTTGAACAGAGTATTTTTTTGTTTGTTTAATATTTGATTTCGTTGGAGTAAAACGTATTATTTTCCAGTTTATTTACATCGAGCAAGACTGCTTGATCTTAGTAGTTATTGGAAGTTTTTGCAAGTTTTTGCATTTTGTACAAAAACAGTGAAAGAGTTAACTTTACTTGAAATCGTTTTCCCCTGTATTTGTCTAATAAACGCCCTCCCTGATAACAGGAGTTCATTGGAAGGGGCGTTTAATAGATAGCGTTAGAGGATTTACGGTATCTCACGATAAACCTGCAACAAAATATTTTGTCTTGAGCCAAATTCTTAATTTTTTTAGATCAGTTTTTCCCAGATACTGTGGAAAATCAGGTTGCCCGTATAAAACTTGAAAATGGCAAAGAATTCGAAAAGGTAATTAAAGATTCAGTTGCCTCTTGATGACCAACAGAAGAATTTTTGATCGCAAAAGACAGTTGAATTAAATCTGTTCAGCAATATAAGCACAGTTGTGAGAATGTGTGTATGCGGTGTCTGCATTGTGGAATAAATTTTCATGTCTGTTCCTAACGTAGTATTTATGAATTTATTTATTTGTTGCTTGCTAGTAACATGTAACATCATTCCTCTTTGAAGTTTTTTTAATTTCATTTCTTAAAATCTGGTTGAACATTTTAAGGAAAATCGATTCTTTATCCCTTTGTCATGTGAAAGTTTAAAAACATTTCGAAATTGGGCTATGTATTTTATCCGCACAACATTGAAACATTTATATTCTATTCCTTCCTTCTCATACCCCTTATAATAAAATCTTCCTTTGAGAGTGTACAATAAGCGCCATCGTATTAAAATCTTTCCTTGAGAGTGTATAATAAGCGCCATCGTATTCATCTTATTCTTTTCAATTTTAGACGAGAATGCTGCCCCCACTATCACCCGTGTTTGAAAAGTCACTTCTTAACGATACAGGAGTGGGTCTCGGGGATAGTATTGGTGCAGTAATTGATACTGATGCTGAGACTAGCAAAGAATCTTTTGCAGTTAGTGCCGAAGGAAGATGAAAGCACTGGTAAGGAATGGACTGGAAATGAAACTGAAAGTCAATCAAAAATAGAAAGTGGCAAGAAGAAGACTAAAAGCAAAAAAAAGATCCATAGGCCTTGTCCCTTTTGTGGTGTATTGCAAAGTGTTTAACAAGGCATATAACATTAAAGCATAAAAAGGAATCCTCTGTAATCAAGGCGTTAGCGTTACCAAGCCATGAGAGGATCAGGCCTTTGACAATTTTAAAAAGGTTGGCATTTCAATTACAATAAAAGTGAGCTGGCGAAAGAAAATCCATCTTACGTTCGAGAGAGAAAGGGTAATAAAGAAGATGATCTCGTTATGTGCCTAACCTGTAAAGGAATGTACAGTAAAAATTACAGACCTAGGCATCAACTCCTCTGTGGAAAGGACAGCGGTCAGGTCATGGTACCTATGCTCATGGTAAGAGATTTGAAACTTGTCCCTTTGACAAATGAGTTCAAGGCTGTGCTGAACAAGATGATACTGGATGATGTTTCATCGTTGGCAAAATCTGACTCAGATATCTTGATGATAGGTTCCCGAATGTATAATGGACTAAAATGCAAAAAAGAGAAGATTTATGAAGTCGAAAAAAAAGTTAGACAAACGATGCGTCAACTGAGCCGCTTGTTCCTTGCTTTTAAGAAGTCTTTTGTTAGTGCAACAAGTACTGCAGATATGTTTGATAAAAATAATCTGTGCCATCTTAGAAAGGCTATTGATGCGCTTTGTGGTGAAGATGAAAAATGTGGTTTGAAAGTACAACTGCAAAACACTATCAAATATGCTTCGAAAATGCTTGAGGCACATTACCTTGTTGAAGGAGATGATCGTGCTACTATGGTCAGAGACTTTATGGCTGTCTTATCCATGGTCCAAGGTGAGGTGTTTGGTGGCGCACTTTATAAACTTAAGCAGAAGAGGAATAAAACCACCAGAAAACCGGGGAATTTGCCTGATGATTATGCAATTAGTCAGTTGACAAATTACATTAAAGCAGCTACTTCTCGGGAGAAGCTTTCGTTCGATTTACCTGCATCAGTTTTCGTAGAAGTGAGAGATGCTGTTTGCGCTAGATTGACCTTGTATAATGGAAGACGAGGTGGTAAACCGGCCCGCCTGTTCATTTATCAGTGGAAGGAAGCTTTGGATGGGACATGGTTACGCCCAGAGACCCGTCGGCAGTATCATCGTGAAGTTGAGACTGGAAATCGCATAACTTCCAGGAAGGAAAGGGCGATAGGCAAGTGCCAGTTTTTTTTCCTCCTGATGTAATGCACGCAATGACTTTTCTTTGTAATAGTGCCACAAGGAAGGATTCTGATATACCTGACAGCAATGAGTATGTTTTCGCCTCTACGAAAGGGAGCAATAATCACGTGTCCGGGTGGCACTCTTTGATGGCTTGTTGTAAAAAAGCTAATTTAGATGATAAAGTTAATGGAACGATGAATCGTCATCGTGTTCAACTTTGATTGGATCATTTTGAGTGAGTGAAGAAGCAAAACAATTAGCTTTTGAACATTTCGGCCATAGTGGCGACGTAAATCGCAACATTTATCAAGCACCACCAGCTGAAAGACAGCTTCAGACGACTGGGCGTTACTTGAAATTGATTGATAATGGTTCGGCTTCATTGAATGACGCTTCTAATGTTCCAACATCTTTCGACTTACCAGTGATAAGAATTATATGAGGACCAAGCTGACATGGCTCAATCACAGATAGTTGTTGCCGAACTCAACAAATCTAAATCACTTGGTAGAACAGCACCTCGCAATAAAGTTTCCGAAGGCCAAGCTAATGTCCCTCAATTGAAGAGAGCTGATACTGAAGTCAATATAAAAAGACAGATATCTTCTACGCCGCTAAAAAAGTACAGGGCAGGTTTGTATCATCTGATTATTTACTAGTGACAGTGATCTGCATTAACTTGCATGTACCATTTATTTGCTATTTTTCTGAGTTCTCAGCCCATTAAAACTCGACCAAGATTTGTTGCATAACATTTTTCTATTTTATTCAATTCACAATGACTAATTCAGGTTTTTCGTTTTTCAAGCAGCCCAAAAAAGGATAAGATATGTCAGCAGTGGGGATGAAGAGTCTGATAATGAAGAGACAGAATACGAAGTACGAATGTCTGAAGCTGAAACAGAGGAACAAGATATTGTTGAATCTGTGAAAAGTGAGCTAAAATATTCACGCGCGTTGCATTTTTATTTTGTACGGTTGAAATGCTTGCTGGATGGATTAAACGGTTTTCATAAGAAGCCTTTTTTATTTTCTGCTCAATTTGGCCCCAATCGTTTTAATGTTTCTGAGCGTTTGATTACTTCCGGGTCTTTAAAAATTAAGTCCTGCTTTAAACCTGCGAAACATTTTTGTAGTCAATATATCATA